>LPNX010477535.1:885371-949279 GCA_001517045.1 Pseudotsuga menziesii
TATTCACCTATCTATGAAAATAATTGCTAAATTTTATTGCACTTTGTGTTAATGCCAGCACAATCATTGCATTTGAAGGTTTGACTATGCATGTTACAGGTGGGCACTCTCACTAGTATCCCAATTCAAACTTTGCATTGTCCATCAAATTCTATGCAAGTTGGGATTATACTTGTGTTTGTTTTATATATTTCTAGCCTTTTGAAACATTGAATATCTATTAGACATGATGTTTTTTATTCTTATAGCCTCTTTTAGTTTGAATCCATCAACCATTAGCTTGGGAGTTGTTGGGTTAATTATTCTATTAAAAAACACAATTATAGGTTAGAAATTGACAAAAAAAAGAATGCTTTGGGTGATTGAATTACCTTGTTGGATGACAATTCACCAATGGAATCTCCTCCCCTCAACCTAAATCAACTCCTGCAACAATCCCAAGCAGTTAACTTGCTCCAAAACGCTCCAATTGGCCACCGTTTTCGCGTTCCTGATAGGTAAAATGGGCCATGGGTTTCGGGCCCGTGTATATAAAAATTTTTTTGTTTTTCAAATCGCGTACGTGTTTTATAACTACAGATCACGAGCGCATTTTGTAGTTATATAACGTGTACGCGATATGGTTTCCTATCCTACATGTCCCATGACATGTCAGGCTCGGGTTGAATCATAGCAAGTGCTATGTAGCAGAATTGCGTTGTATTTTTTGGTAACGTGATCGTGTTTTTGAAAATCTAGGATTGCATCTAAAATGTTCCTCATCTTCTTGCACTTACCCATTTATCTACTAGCTTGATTCATGGGCATTAGGCATTAAACAATACGTATTTACTAAAAAGAAGCCCCATTCTTCACAAGCCTTGTCGATCTTCGCCATCTCTTGTTATTTCTGTAAATCTCCTAAGAGGTTAGCCATGTCAATGACAGGATGGCCAACTGATCATCATAAAGTATTGTTGCTATGGGTCTCTCTTCCTGTAATCTTATGTACTTTTTGAAACTACTTGCACAGACCAGGCCTTGATAAAATAATTATCCCACTTGGTTTTACCACAGTGCTTCAAGTCAAAAAATTCTTTGAACTCTGTGTCTAGAGAAACTAAAATTTTGATGTACTTTTACATTTTCAAATGAAAATAATGATTTTTTTTCACATGGTCAAGTGTGAAGGGTTCAATATCTCACAGCCCTTCAAAGTCAAATGGGACCCTGCCCTTCAAATTTGATCCCGGTGAGTTAAGGTATTTTCTAGGTCATTCGTGAATTTCGAAACCCAAGTGTTTAGTTAGGTCAAGAAATCCGGGTCAAACCATTATTAAATTTCCGTCCTAACAAATTTAGATCGTTTTGTCTCCTGTTTAACGTACGCTAAAATAAGATGAGCTGACGTTGGAAAACGAAAGCCCGTTTCAGAGAAGGCAACGAGTACATAAAAAATGGCGAGGTGGTAGACGTGCACCTATCAGAACCAACAGCCGGCTGCCGTCTCGCAAACAAAATAGTCTCAAAATGCCCGACAGTCGTTTGCCCAATGCGCGCAAAGGAAAACCAAAGAAGTAATAAATATTGTAGTCTTCATTCCCCAAAAATAGGGGAATCTTGATGGCAGGATAAGCGTTCACCAAATCGCCCCCGACTAGCCGGAATCCGGCAGATCAATTTTGGTGTAAATCATACTTTTGAGGAATTAAATCGTAATTTTAATCATTTGGGTAGTTTTAAAATGCCCGATTTAGTATAGAAAGAGCTCCTAAAATGAGTAGAATTCCAAAATAATGAAATAAACAATTTCACAGCAAACATTTGACTGATTTTAATAAAAAATCGGCCGGTAAAACGGGGCGATTTGGTGAACGCTTATCCCACGCGAATCTGGATCGCCTCACGCATTGTACTATCGGACACTGATTCCACTTTACCGCCTTTAACACCGGAAACTGGAAAACTTCCCCGCCCCTGGCCCCATGCTTCCTCGTTTTTTCAACCCATTCACATTTCTCCTTTGATTCTGCATTTACCTGATCCATCTCTCTTCCCTCTGTTTATTGGGCTTCACCTGCCCAGTCTAACGAGCTGCTGTTATAAACCAGGTGAATGGTTCCGTTAACCTAACTATGTTGCACACTTTTTGCTGCTGCTTTTATTTTTCAGTTGCCCGTGAATGCTTTGTTCTCGTATATAAGAAATTTATAAGTGGTCTTGTTAACTGAGAAACAGATTACAGAAGTTAGTGAAATTAGGGCGCAGAAGGTGACGATGGGACGCGGGAAAGTAGCTCTCAGACGAATTGAGAATAGCACGAGTAGGCAAGTGACATTTTCCAAGAGGCGTAACGGACTGATGAAGAAGGCGCGAGAGTTGGGGATTCTGTGTGATGCGGAGGTGGGAGTCATCGTTTTTTCCACTACTGGCAAACATTTCGAATACGCCGCTCCCAGGTGAGTATAATTCCCATCCAATTACTTGCTCCATCTGTGTTCCAATTCTTCTAGTTTCTATCCAATTAATTGCTTTATCTGTGTTCCAAATCTTCTCGTTTGTTGACTTGGATTACATATTTTAAAATCATGCAGAATTCTACGATCTGTGTTTAAATCATTGTAACCTAGATGTTTAGGCTATATAATGGAAATAGTTTATTTATTTGGCCGTTTCGTAGGGTATATATAATGGAAATAGTTTATTTATTTGGTCTTTTCGTAATCAGTGTGTCTTGAATTCAGACAAAATTCATGCTTCATCACTGATTTATTCAATGGCATGAATTTGCTACAGAGACAATTTTTATATGATTTTAACGATATCTATACTGGGTAGAGTAGCTGTATGTGACTAGGGTCTTTTCTCATAACTGATTTTTTAAAAGATTCGAGAGTTTGGGACCCCAAGTTTTTTAAAGCCCTATTTATTGTTAATAAATTCTATGTTTAAATAGGTGTCAAAATTAGATGTGTTAAAAATCGGATAAAACAACTCATAAATCTAAAACACAGAGAAAAAGGAGAAGTAAGAAAGACTTGAGCAAAACAAAGCACACACAACAGATGCCAAAAGATATTGAAAATTTACTTTCTATCAAAATCAAATCACTGAGCAGCCAATTAAATCTAAAAACGAAAGAAGTATGTGAGCAGCCAGATAAATTTACTTTATCCAAATCACTGTGAGCAGCCAAATAAATATTAAAACTAAAGAAGTTGAATGTGGGTCATATCGGAATGTTAATACATGAAGAATCAAAGTCCCATTCATACTCTTTTTTATAAGTTGAATATTGCTATGCTTAATCGTTGTGGTGATTATCAAATTATTATCATGTTAATTTTTTTTTTTTTTATATTTTAATTTTAATTGAAACCATTTTGAAAATAGATGTGAAACTTGGAAGATGCAAGAATTTTAAAGAAGAATTGAATATAGAAGCTGTTTATGACTTGTAGTCTAAAAATTAAGAGTAATATATCCTCCCTTTAGAAGTATGGTTGTTTCTCTATGAAAATGGTTATATTATGATTAGATATCTAATGTACAAGCAAAAATTAAACAATATAGGAAACCACCAGCTTCTTCTTAACTTCAATGAAAACCACCTTAAGTTTAAAAATATTAATAAGATTACAAATATTAATTCTTATACATTCAAAGAGAAAATGTAGTGAAGAAAGAATTGGAGGTCAAAGGAAAATTATGGTAACCCTCATCTTGAAGTTCAAGATTATATTTCTATCTTAACTAGATCAAAGAAAAAAAATATTATTGACAAGATCCTAACAAACTCTTATGAGCTTCATATTGAAGCTCTGTACAACCCCAAAAAGGTCCTTAGATGAAAGAACTTGTACAAATCCAAAAACTTGAGATCAAATAATTTTCCATATTTGTGAATCTATGAGCATTGAGGGTTGAAGATGAAAATCACTTTCTTTTAGAATGCCCTAAGTACACACACATTAGATCTCACTTCAATAATCTTTGTTGGAGCACAGACTTTTCTAAACTATTAGCCCCTCAAACTATAACCAACCAAGGGCACTACTCTTTAATCTTTTTGAGCTTAGGAATAAAATTTTAAATCAAATCAATTAGCTTCATTATTGTCTTTTATCTTAATGTACGATATTCTTAGTTTTTTCTCCTTTCATTAAGATATTTTAAATTTTAATATATATATATATATATATTAAAATTATCACTAATACTAACTATATAATATGATTTATAATTAATAATAATCTATTTTTAAGGTCATGGTCTAGTTATATACAATTTTGGTGTATGAGACTCACTTTTATATGGGACAAATGAACCCTTTATGTTAAAGTCTATATAAATATACATATCTTACTTATAACTCTGTATTTGAACACATAAATTTACAAGAGGAAACACATATTCTTAGAAACACTCAAACTCTCTCTCTATAATAAAAAAATCATAATATAATTCTTCATTTTGATTTATTCATAAAATTAAGAATTAAAAAAATAAAAATAAAAAACCTACCACTCATTACAAATCTTTTGTATATATCTTAATATTACAAATCCTTTATATATATATCTTATTTATATATTATTGAAGCTATTGAAGAGACAATATAAACAAGTATAATAAAGAAAAAAGTCTCACTAACAATATAAAGAAGTATAAAGCACTAATTAAAAGAAAAATGTCTCTCTACTTTAATAACTTATTAAGACTACTCTTAAGAAATTTTGGAGATAAATTTTAATTCATAAAATTAAGGGAAAAAAATAAGGTTTATTTGGTAGATTGAAACCCATATCTTAAAAAGCTTTACTAATCTTAGAATGTCCTCGATAATATTCAAACCCTTCTTACAATTGAGTAAGTATTTCCTTTAGAATATACAAAATTTGGGAATAAGCTTCTAGCTAATGGAAAAATTAAATATATTAAATGGTACCAAGCATAAATTTTAAAAATCATAGCACCCATCTTTATCCCCTACATTCACAATCTCTTTATTCTAGTAGTCAAGCATGGATTCCCTAAGCCTTGGACTCAGATCCTTATAGTTTCTATTTTTAAAAGTGGAGATAAAGATAACCCCTCTAATTATAGGACGATTATGGTTAGCCCTATTTTAGCGAAGATATATAGTGTTATTCTAGAAAAGAAGATTAGCACATGCCTAGAAAATGAAGAAAAGTAGGTTAAGGGTCAAGAATGCATCATAATCCATCACTGAACCACAAACCATCTCGTTCCACTTAGGATCATTGTAGAGTGTTGTAATAATAAATCTATTTTTTTGGGTGTTTCATGGACTGTATAAAATATTTGGATACAATGCCTAGAAAGAACCTTTGGGATAAACTAGAATAGCTAAATGTTCCTTTCGAGCTCACAAATGCGACTATAAGGTTACATGGGAACATTATTTCCAAATTCAAAAGCACTAAAGGATGGTTGTATGATATTAACTATACTATTGGAGTTAACCAAGGGTTCCCATCTCCCCTATGACCCTTCTTGGCATCTACATTGATAAGATGGAGGTTTTTTAGAAGAATTAGGATGTGCTAACATGACATTAGCATGAATAATCATCATGCTTCTGATGATATCGTACTTATGGAAAGGTTCCCCTATGATCTTGAGAATCAATTAAGAATTCTCATGGAGTCTTGCTCCAATATGGGCATGATCGTTAACATCGATAAAACAAAAGTCGTGATTAACAAATCCAATAAGGGTACTCCTGACTATTTTGTATATGACAATAAAAACATGGAGGAAGTAACTTCTTATAAATATATCTGGGAATTGAATTCCATCACAAGATCAACTATAACTATTACATTGAGAAGAGGATTAATGGAGCTTAGAAAACCTTCAATCTTGAAAAAAACTATAAATCGGTGAACCATGTATTGTGGGACAAAAAAAATTCATGTTTAACATGCTTGCCACTCTAGTTATCTTATATGGATGTGAAGCTTGGAGATGTAGTGTTTCTAGGGAACAATGGAGAAGAAATGAGAAAATATAGAAGTGGTTTATTACTTGTAATCTCAAAATTAAGCGCAATATGACGTATCCTATTCTCCTCTTAGAAGCGAGGCTCTCTCCCATTGAGAGAATGACTATGATTAGGTATCTAATGTACAAGCATAAATTAAACACTATAGGAGATCACTCTATACCTAAAATTGTTCTTAACTCTAGCCAAAACCACATATGCCTCAGGTGGGGGTGGCTTAAAGATACCACAACTTGCTTAAATTATTAGGGGATTGACAAAATTGTCACTTTGCAAAATATCAATAACATTAAAAATATTGTAAGTGCTATGTTCAAAGAGAAAATGTTGTGCAAGGAAGAGTTAGAGGTTAAATAAAATTATGATATTATAAAGAGACCATTAACCCTAATCTTGAGGATCAAAATTATCTTTCTATCTTAATGACCTCAAAGAAAAAAAATTAATGTTCACAAGACTAAAATGAGATCTCATGAGTTTCATAGTGAAACTAGGTGCTGGACAACCCCTAAAACACCGTGGGATGAAAGGATCTGCCATCTTTTCCATTTTATTCAAGTGTTGAAGATGAAAATCACTTTCTCTTAGATTTCCCTACCTACACCCATATTAGATCTTAGTTTCATAATCTTTTCTCCAAGGTTCACCTCTCTAACCCTGTAACTCAAAACTATGGCAATATCGAGACGCTCCTCTTTAAGCTTTTTTAGCATAAGAATAAAATTTTAAAACAAATAAAAAAGACCATTGTCATCATCATCATAATTTATTCAAATTTTATTTATATATTTAATAGTGTTGACATTTTTTCTTTTATTTTAATTTTTTTAATTTTTCTACATTCTTTTATATAATTATTTAACATTTTATATTTTCTTTTTTAATTTTAATATATAAACTTAATTTTAATTTTATTATTTTACATTTTAAATTATAAATTGTTTATAGCATTAGGAAAAATGCATATATGGTATGGTTTAACTAATTAAATGGAAATTTTCATATTCATGAGTACAATTTGTTCATATATTCTAATACAAAATTTTAAATGAAATTAAATACATGATATTAAAGCAAATCTATTTTTAATATATATGGGTATGGTTTAACTAATTAAATAGAAATGTTCATATATTCATTATATTATAATTTGTTTTTGGTGTAGTGTAATCACTATATTTAAATCTTAGGCTTAAATTCTAGGCTCTATTAAAGGTTGAAAAGGATTAAATCTCTTGAGGTACAATTTAAATTTAAATTATATTTTCATAGTCCCATAATTTAAAAACCATATACCCTATACAATAAAACCATGGGTTGTTTAGGAGGGCCTTGCACATGGTTTTAAAACCATGTGCAAGGTTTCTTAAACAACCCATGGTTTTATTGTATATGGTTTAAGAGGCCTTGCGGATGGTTTTAAAACCATGTGCAAGGCCTACCTTTTTTGCGTATAATTAATTAATTAATTTATTATTATTTTGTTAGATAGGCAATTACAACATATCCCACATATTGGGTTGTTTTTGTGTCTAACATTTGTTTTTATGGTCAACATTGTTTTTGGCCAATAATTTTTTTTTTTGTTAAGAACAAATGTTACAACATCTCCCCCATATTAGGTTAGTTTTTTTTTTTTTTGTTAGTAATAAAAGTTATTTTTGCAAGATTCCCCTTATACAAGATTTGACAACCGTTACAAGATCTCCCTCATACTCGGTTGTAGAGCACCTCTAATTAAATATCATTACAAGTTATTTTAATTTAATCTATTCTTCCAATAACATAGATATATTTATATAACAAATTAACACAATGTTATAAGTTTCATATCATAGAAAATTAGTGGTAAATATATTTCTTCCAATAGAATAGGTCGATAGAAGCATCTATGAACCTTTAAATTGTTTCAAAAAAGTATAAAAATATATTAGATAATATGATAGACATTGACAATGTGTTTATATACATAACATGATGTCATTAACATTATCACAAAAGAAAGAAATATATGATTAAGTTCAAACCATTATGTTAAAACCTAGTTTATTATAATCTTGATATAACATAAATCAATTACACAGTTTTTTTAGTAATTTGATTATATTTTATTTCAATAATTTGTTATGGTTTTTTTTCAATAACTTAAAAAATAAGTTATATATTATATAATTTATTTATTTATAATAAATGATTATTTTATTTAAAAGTTCATGAGGACAAGTAGAGGCTTTCATCATTGTCCTAATGTTTCTTTTAGAGTTTAAGAGATGACAAAAAGAATCTATGTACAAATGTAAATGTATGAGTAATCCAAAAAGAAATGTTGGTCTAGGCATGATCATCTAATGTTTCTTTTAGAGGAGTCTAAGAGACGAGTTATACCTGTATAAGTGTGATACTAGATACCTAAAACAGAATTATGTTTTACATAGCATAACAACAAACTAGTGAAAAATGTGTTAACTATAGGCTTCATCAAAGTTACATTGTCATTTTGTGTCCTCGTACTTTTCAATATCCATAGCCTCCATTATCTATGAAAGTGTTTCACCATCCACTGTAAGTGCCCAAGTAGAACCACGAGAGTACTTATGATTGAAAGCTATTGAATAATCTCCTTTGTGAATTACATCCAGATTGCCTTTAAGGATAAGTACTTGGCTTCCAATACATGAATTTAACATTTTCTTTTCATGATAATGGCCCCTCCGGTGAGTATGAGTTGTATTTTTATTGTTGAGACAAGGGAAGTTGTGTTCTCATATAAGGGTTGCGTTCCTTCTCAACATTCTTTGAATTTCACAAATTCTTTTTCTAATTCTTAGTTTTAAATGAAGAACATACTACCCAACTAAGACCGTAGTGAATAAGATCATCAGTAACAACCTATGCTAGAAACACAAAATGACACTTGCTAAGCAAGGGGCCAATTAAAACTAGAACCAATGAAGGAACACGAAGGAATGAGTTGCATGACTCCAATCCTATCTCAGACTTAGAACAATGCCATGATACATCTAGAAGTGCTAAATCCCCTTTTCAATTCCTAACATGCACCCGATGATTGACAAAATTCCTAATAAAACCCATTTATACTTCCATATTATTCATTGAAGGAGTTGACAACAATTCAAAGATACCTTGCTGGGGTCATAGACTAAACCTTCTCATGTTGTTCATGGAACTCCATAACTCGCACCCTCCATTATAATCCCACCTTTTGTTGCAAATAATAATTAATCGCAGATCAGCGGACTCTGTTGAAGTTAGTAGAAGTACACTCTCTCACAATTAGTTTTTCACATTGAGGAGTTCACCTCTCTTCATATTTAAGAATCAGAATTGAATTTCTGAAGTTAAGTTTTTAAAGAGAAAGTGAATCTAGTGCAAACCATTGGAAAGAGAGAAGAACAGATTAAGAAGAAAATGAGAAGAAGAAAAATGGAGGAGAGTTGGAGAGCTCAAGCTAGTGTGTTTGGAAAGTGTTGAGAGCACAAGCTGTGTAAAAGGTGAAACACTGTTGTAAATTTCGAAGTTTGTAATTGTGGTTATAATTCTTTTGTTGTGTAAGGATAATATATAATTCCATAGTTTATGGTTGATTGCATGTCTTATTTATGCAGCACATCTTCTTCAAAATTACTTGAGTGAATGTTATTTACGTTTACGGTTTTATGAAAGACACAAACTTTTTAGTAGTAAAACCGGGTCTTAATAAATTTTGGTAACAAGTTTTTTTTTTTTTGTCTAAATAAAAAGTGGAGTTTCCAAAGACACTCTGTCCCCAGCCCCAAGAGTAAGGAAAATAAAATTTCTTAACACAGTAAATCAAGTTAACTGTAGCACATCTCACTCCATTCGCTCTTCCAATAAATCAAGTTAACGGTAGCACCTCTCACTCCATTCGCTCTCCCAAGACCATTCCAAAGGTTAAAAGTTGTAGAGAACTGAAATCAAAATGACAATGGGTGGGATTCCATGTATGGTTAAAAGTTGTAGAGCACTGAAATCAAAATGACAATGGGTGGGATTCCATGTATGGTGCCATCCCATATCCATCCAAACATTTAATTGCACAGCATTCTCGGTTTGCATAACTGAAGGCACGAGGCCTGGAGGTAGCATTACAGGGCAGAGACACACACAGAATACAAGAGAATGTAAAACAAAAACAGAAATGAACCCACACTCTAAACTTTTCATTAAACAAAAATTTTATATCAATTACATTCCGGTTGACGGAAATATCTTATTTGATGTGCTTATGACCGGAAAATCCATTCAAAACGGACTTGAAACGTGATTACAAAATTCAGTAAAATTTTGGCATTCCACGAGGTGCCAGCAAGCCTCAGAAGTTAAAGCTGCGTACTGTAGGTAGCTCGTTGTTCTATCAGCCATAACTACGTCTTAATGACAGGGGGAGGCTCAAGAAATGAGCTGGCGATCAAATTAATTACCAACACTCCCCCTTAATTTTATCGCCATACAACTTTATACACATTTACATACACCTAAATTCTGTCTATGAAACTCAAAAACATCTTTTGCCAATGGCTTTGTAAATACATCTGCAAGCTGCTCATTGGACTTACAAAATTCAAGACAAATCTCTTTACCATTTACCAATTCTCTTATGAAATGAAATCTGGTATCTATATGCTTGCTTCTTTTGTGAAAAACATGATTTTTTGAAAGTGCAATTGCAGATTTGTTGTCACAGAAAATTTCTGTAGGCTGATTTTGCGCATGCTGCAAATCTGAGAGTATCTTTCTCATCCACACAGATTGACAAGCAGCTGAAGTAGCTGCTACATATTCAGCTTCAGCTGAAGAAAGAGTAACAATCTGTTGCTTATTTGAAGACCAAGCAATTGCCCCTGAACCAAGGTTGAACACATATCTAGATGTGCTCTTTCTATCATCTTGACTTCCTGCAAAATCACTGTCAGTAAAACCAATCAATTTAAATTCTGAATTTGACGAATACAGTATACCATATTTTGCAGTTCCAGCAATGTAATGCAGAATTCTTTTTCCAACTTGCCAATGTGAAGCCTTTGGGGCTTCCATGAACCTGGAAATCAGACTTACAACATATAGTATATCCGGTCTAGTTGCTGTCAAGTACATCAAACTGCCAACCAGCCTCTTGAACTGAGTTGGATCAACTCCAGATCCTTCATCATTCCTGCTTAACTTTGTCCCGGTTGCTACAGGTGTTGCTGCTGATTTACAGTTCAGCATTCTGAACCTTTTTAAGACGTCAAACACATACTTGGACTGAGATATAAAAATCCCATTTTCTGACTGTTTGACTTCAATGACCAAAAAATATTTCATAAGGCCCAAATCTGTCATTTCAAACTCAGTTTTCATTGCTGTTTTAAAGTCATTTATGGACAGATTTCCAGTAAAAATTAAATCATCAACATACAAGCACAAAATAAGTATTTCCCCATGCTTGTTTACCTTTGTGTACAACGTAGGCTCACTTCCACTTCGATTGAACTCATTGCTGATCCGATATGCATCTATTCTGCTGTACCACACTCTTGGTGCTTGCTTCAAGCCGTATAAGGCTTTCTTCAATTTATAGACTTTTCCTTCTTCTCCTTTGACTTCATAACCAGGAGGCTGTTTTACATAAACTTCCTCTTCTAGGAATCCATTTAGGAAAGCAGATTTTACGTCCATTTGATGAACTTTCCGACTGTGTTGGGCTGCAATGGCTAAAACAAGCCTCACAGTATCAAGCCTTACAACAGGTGCAAATGTCTCATTGTAGTCAATCCCGGGTTGTTGACTAAACCCTTGAGCTACAAGTCTCGCCTTGTGTTTCACAACTTCTCCATCAGCATTAAGCTTGGTTTTATAAATCCATTTAACTCCAATACAGTCTTTTTCAGCTGATAAATCTACTAGCTCCCATGTATCATTCTTCTCAATAGCATTTATTTCTTCATCCATAGCATCAATCCACACATCATCTTGCAAAGCTTCATCAAAATTTGATGGCTGATATGCAATTAAAGCAAAATTTACATTCTGATTTATTTCTTCATCAAGAGCTTGATCATAAATGTCATTCAAGCTTCTCATTTTCTGCCCTCTAATCCGAGATTTCATAGTAGCAAGTGTCGGATTAGAATCACTACTAAGTTGTGAACTTGAAGACTGCTGATCCGCATGTCTAGATGAGTCACCTTGCATAGCAGTTCTTGGCGTTCTTGATTGTGGAGTACTTACACCAGCATTTTGTCTTCTTGGTGTACTTGCTGTAGGAATAACAGCAGTTGGAGTTGGCTGTCCAGCTTGTTCAATCTGCTCAACTCCTTCATCATTTTCATAAGAAAATGGTACACCTCCAATAATAGTGTTGTCAACACTTCCATCCCAAGACTCTTCCTCTTTGAACTTAACATCTCTGCTGATAATCATCTTCTTGGTGATGGGATTATACAAACGATATGCTTTGGACATATCACTATACCCAACAAAAATGCATTTCTCACTATGATCATCCAGTTTTTTTCTTATCTTATCAGGTATGTGTGCAAATGCAACATACCCAAAAATTCTAAGATGTGCAACTGAACACTTCCTTCCATTCCAAGCTTCTTCCGGTACTTGGTTTGACAAACTTTTAGTTAGACTTCTGTTCAAGATATAAACAGCACACCTTACTGCTTCACCCCAATATTATTTTCCCAAATGTTTCTCTTTGAGCATGCTACGAACCATATCCATGATGGTTCGATTCTTCCGCTCAGCAATACTGTTTTGTTGAGGAGTATAGCGAGTTGTAAATTGTCTTTTAATTCCATTTATCCTGCAGAATTCCAAAAATTCATTGGACTTATATTCGCCTCCTCTATCAGATCTCAAGATTTTGATTCTTTTGCCACTTTCTTTCTCAACCATGGCTTTAAATCTCTTGAAGATCCCAAAAGTTTCAGATTTTTGTTTCAGCAATTACACTCAAATCTTCCGACTATAATCATCTATAAAAATTAAGAAATACAAGTTTCCACCTAAAGAAGGTGTCTGCATTGGTCCACATAGATCTAAGTGGACGATCTCCAAGCAAGACTTAGCACAATATGCAACACCAAAAGGGAAACTGTCCCTATGTTGTTTTGCCATAATGCGGCTCTCACATGAGCTTGTGGGTTGCTCAATGGAAGGTAATCCCCTTACCATCTGTTTATGATGCAACATTTTCAAGCCTCCAAAGTGCAAATGCCCATACCTTAAATGCCAAAGCCAAGATTGATCTTGGCTATTCACTTTATAAGCAGTTTCAACATCAGTTAGACTACTTTTCAGGCATAATGGATACATGCGATTTTTTGTCATCTTAATCCTAGCAATCAACTGTTTCTTGGGTGAATTGTCTAGGATTGTGCATACCTTTCTTTTGAAACTGATTTCATAATCCTTATCCATCAGCTATCCAACACTAATCAGATTGCATTTCAGACCAGGCACATTGTAGACATCCTCTACTATTCTCCTTTTTCCGCTTCTGTCAAATATAGGAACATCACCTTTCCCATTCACAGTCACTTTACTGTCGTTCCCAAGCTTTAATTTAGTACGAATTGAGCTGTCCAATTTACCAAACAGCTCTTTGTTCGCGGTCATGTGGTTACTACAACCACTGTCGACAAAGCAAACGTCCTTTGGGCTTTCTTCCACAACATTGCAGGTCAACAAAACTGAGTTTTCACTGTTCTGTGGCTCTTCAATCAGATTTGCTGATTGCTTAATGGATGCATCAACTTGTCTTTTCCTGCATCTATTTACATAATGACCGAATTTCTTGTAGTAGTAGCACTGCACTTTTGATTTATCATATTTCTGTGCATTCTGCTGCACATTTTTGCTACTAATCCCCATGAAACTATGAGGGTTATGCTGAGTTTTCTTCTCCCACTCAGCTTCAGCATCAAACTTATGTTCACCATGAAGATTTGGTCTGCTACCTCTGCCTCTGCCTATTTTTCCTTTTCTACCTCTTCCCCTTGACACAGAAACTTGCGTTTTAAATGCATTTTCCAGCGACGATTCTTCATACTTGTTCATCCTGGATTCATGAGATATCAAAGATCCCATCAGATCTTCAACACTTGTCTGACTCAGATCTTTTGACTCCTCTATGGCAGCTATGACAGACTCAAATCTCTTAGGCATACTCCTAAGAACTTTCTCCACTACTCTCTGGTCCGGCAAGGTTTCACCTAGTAATCTTAGCTGGCTGACCACATTGGACACCTGACCCATAAATTGCTCAACAGAGTCATAATCCTTCATTTTTAGGTTCTCAAAATCACGTCTGAGGTTCTGTAATTTAATAACTTTTGCCTTAGCTCCACCTTGATAACTTGTCACAAGCATTTCCCATGCTTCTTTAGCATTCTGAGCAGTGGCAATTTTAATGAAAGTGATAGGACCGATGCCCTGATGGATGAAAGCAAGAGCTTTCTTGTCCTTCTTACAGTTTTCATCTAGTTTGGCTTTCTCAGCTACTGTTAGTAGCTGTTCTGCCACATAGTCTGCAGGTTCTGAATACCCATCTGTTATGAAATTCCACAGCCCATGGGAACCCAAAATAGTTCTCATTTTAATTACCCAAAAATCAAAATCAGCTTTCCCTTCAAGGAGAGGAACCTGTGGCTGAGCACTGTTCATAGACATTTTGTTTTAATTCAGGTTTACACACAATGACAGGTTTTGAACTCTAGAAAACTATGGGACTTAACTGGTCCACTAGACACTAAGCTACACCAAGGATTTTATACCTGAACTTTAAAACATCCAATGGGTTTGTAATAGAACTAAACTGGTCCTCACCAACATACACAGAAGACTTACAATTTCAAGGAAATTAGGGAAGCGCATGGCTCCAGAGAGAAAACGGCTAACACTGCAGTTCCAAAGTCGGCGGCCCCCCAAAGCTAAGAAGCCAGCAATGGTTGCTGAACCCGCTGCTCCAAAGAGATCTTCTGCTGCTAGAACAACGTCCCACAAAAGCTCGTGAAGCTGGTGACCCCAAGGTGTCAAATTGAGGGGCAAACTCAATTTTTCACTAATTGCTCTATCGCTGTGGCAATGGTAGCTATTCTGCTCTCTTCTCCCAGCAACTTAATCTTCTGCAGTAAGAAAACGTGCAGCTCTTGACCACACGGCTAAATAGCAAGAAGCACGATGTCAACCAAGGTTTGCAGCTCTGTAGCAGTGACAAGAGCAACGGCTCAAACCGGTGGTGTATTATCCAGCTGTAAGGTAGCAAGAAGCACTGCTCAACTCTTACTAGCGGCTCTGTAAGAGATAACAGGAGCAACGACTTCTTTTTTGAATGAACAGGGGCTTCTATCAACCAGCGGCTCTCTTGTATAGAACTGACGACTCTTTCAACCAAGAGTACTATTACAACCTCCTCTGCGGCTCTTTTGGACCGAAAACCCTAACGTATGCTCAGCTCAATCCTTAACTAGGAGAGCTCTCTGCGATGGGTCTGAATATGCTGAACCAGCAGCCAGGAAGCCAAGCGTATGTGGAGAATGGACGAGGGTGGGCATACGACACAACTCACAGTCAAGCTCTGATACCACGTGAAGGCACGAGGCCGGGAGGTAGCATTACAGGGCAAAGACACATACAGAATACAAGAGAATGTAAAACAAAAACAGAAATGAACCCACACTCTAAACTTTTCATTAAACAAAAAATTTATATCAGTGACATTCCGATTGACGGAAATATCTTATCTGATGTGCTTATGACCGGAAAATCCATTCAAAACGGACTTGAAACGTGATTACAAAATTCAGTAAAATTTTGGCATTCCACGAGGTGCCAGCAAGCCTCAGAAGTTAAAGCTGCGTACTGTAGGTAGCTCATTGTTCTATCAGCCATAACTACGTCTTAATGACTGGGGGAGGCTCAAGAAATGAGCTGGCGATCAAATTAATTACCAACAATAACATCTTTTTTGTTTTTCCATGTGGATCCTCCCATACCCTACTCAATACCTTAGCATACCATTTGCCCAGTATGCTATTTTTTATTTCATGATTGTTATCATTCGCTCGTGGGTTTTTATTTTTTTAATAATGACTTAGAAATCCACAATCCATTTACGCTTGCTAATTCAAACAAAAAACTAATGCAATTTTGAGAATACAGTTTATCAATACTGATTTAAAACACCGAAGTCCCAAGAAAGGAGACTTCCGTGAATTTGGCCAGCACTGTAATTCCGTTGAGAATGTGTAGCACTAGCGGATTGAGCTGATACCCTGTCCATGCATCCTCAATCCCATGCCCTACAGGTGGTTGGTCCTACAAGAAGGTTAACGCCTTCAGTCCCTAACGTCATGCTAAGAGCACGATAAACCTGCATCTCAAATATCCCAATTGAAACCTATAAACAATTGAATACAACGCTCAAGTCGAAATGTGCAATCACAACATTGAAGAGCAAATGGTGAGGTTCTACATGAGGGTCCTTTAAGCCCTTGCCAATAGCACGTGTCCAGTACGTGGTACACTTGCAGGCTTAATTGATGGTTTGAAGTGTGGTTATATAAAAATTGGTTCATAATTTTTTTACACATTCTTATGTTTTTTTTTGTCAATTATTTGTATTTAATCATAGTTGTATAGTTATTGGAGTTAAGCTAATAGTTGTATCTAATAGTTATTTTACAAGTTAATATAAAGCTATTGTAGTTAACATAACAACCCGAGTTATCTTAACTTCTAGATTCCAAATGGAGTTCGACTAAGACTTATGCACATTAACTCAACTCTCATTGCCAGATGAGTTCAACTTTCACATGAGTTGCACATTACGATGCCACTAAGTGCAGTTATAACATGAGTTCAAAGGAATTTATTAGGAGTTCATAGGGGTTTATTAGGAGTTCCACTATCATAGGAGTTGTACATTGGAGTAGTCTAACGGGTCGACGATTTCGCCCGATGTTAGACTACTCCATCTACCCACGCCATTAATTCCTTCCGGCGTCTGGTCCATCCATGAATGGGTTCCTCCCGAATCTTCTTCTGAACGTGATCGTTGTCCTCCTGCACACGCCGTAGGATATATAACATAGCAAAAGGACATCCATTTAGTTCCATACAATCTGCATCATTCCAAAGTCCATGTCCTTCTGTAAGAACTTCCACCATAGGCATTCATGAAAAATATTGGCAATGAAAAACAACCTAGTAGCTGAATCAGTATATCTAAGGTTTGGCTTTAACTCAGCTGAATGTGGATCAGTATTTGGTCATAGGTTCTAACAAAAATACCAACGAGACAAAGCCTTTACACCCTATCTAATTACAACTATAACATGTTGTGTTGTCTTGAAGATTCTCTCTAACATTGGATGTGGAAATACAAATAGGGTGAATAAGCAACGTTTCTGATCCAAAAAAGGAAATTGATGCTGTTCATTCATATCTTTTTGTAATTATGGTGTTACCATGCACTATCTGATATTTATGCATTTAGCTGTGAAGATAACTTGGATTTGCTTGGTGAATATCTAAAGTCTGAAGAAGAGGTTTAAGAATCCGTTTTTAGGTGATTTTAGGATGATAAATTCCAGACTACTGGAAAATTTATATATAGATTGAACATGGTCAATGTGAAAGCAAGAAAATTGAATATGGTATCCAATCTTTTTCATGTGTGGTGCTGGAAAGTTTCCTAAAAGAGTATAAGATTGCAATGTGGTGCAGAGACCAAGACAAAGCGATCCATGGTAAAAATCATGTTCAGAAGAAGATTCGGGAGGGGCCCATTCCTGGATGGATGTGCCAGACTCCGGATGCCGGGAGGAGTTAACGGTGTGGGTAGACAGAGTAGTCTAACACTGGGTGAAATCATCGACCCATTAGACTACTCCGTTGTACATTACTTCAACTCCTAGCTGTAAAATGCATTTTGATTAAACCTTGTGCACATTAGCTCGACTTCTAGCTTCTAGATGGAGTTTTAGTTTTATTTATTTATTTATTCTTAACTACCAAAATAAATTTAATCAATGATTTATTATTTAAGAATGGAGCAAAAATTTGTCTTACTAATCATGGTAATATTTATTACCAACCATATGAGATGGTGTTTAGTTATAAACAAATATCTACTATAAACCCTACCCGTGATAGGGAAAGTGTCAACTAACCCTATGTGCACATGAAGGGGAGAACCACAATAAATGTGATTACAAAACTTATAGTAACACATAATTGACATATTTAAAGCCAATACAATATCGGGCTACTAGTTGTTGGTTAGTTTAAAAACAACTTTAAAGCATTTCTGGTCCTACTAAGAGCGAGGTATATGTAACATTACAACCCATGAAAATAACGGCTCTTCATTACAAACTTCGGTAAACAAAAAATGTAAAATTATTTACAAGTTACCGAATTTGAACTCGATGTAAAACATAAGCATAGGGTCTGTGATGATTTATGGTAGTGCGCAACTACTCTAACTATTGAGTTCAAAATTTTAAGTTAGGAATAATTGCAGTGCTAACATGGAAAAGAATAAGTTGTAAAGCTACACAAGTGATTTCGGTAACCTCGCTAAAAAATATCCAGAGTTTATATAACATATGCAAAGAAATATTGATAACAAATCCATATTGAAATGCAATTTTCATTCTTGCAATTAAACAACTACTATAAATCATATTCTATAAATCATATTCTCTCACCATAACAAGTTCATAATCAAAACGAATGGGCTTAAAACCCTTAGAATTAAACTTCATGGTATACAATTACATGACAAGGAGTCCTAAAGCACTATATGAAAAACTTTATAGAAGTCATTGTAAGAAATACAAGTCACTCATTGGGGTTTAAACTTTTCCTAGTCACTTCCATGGGCGGAGAGCCGAGATTGGGGGATTATCCGAATTAAAGGCTCTTTCTTTCCTCAAAGCAGTTACCTTCGCAGCCCATTGCAATGTTATTCACCTACATCGGATGATACAACAAGTTAATATTAGAGTTTTGTTACATGAAACAACTAAAAATGGTAAGGAAACACGCGACTCGTTGTTTTATCTTTTGTGGAAGAATAAACTTAAATGAACCTTGCTCATTAAACACCACTCAGCCCATGGGGGTTCACTTAGTGAACTTGTTACATAGCAAGACCATTCGAAGGATATTAAAAAATGTTTTTAATTTCACTAAATATTCGAAAAACCCCTCCTTTCCAATTAAGAAAACCCTTAGTTTCACCAAATATTGTAGATATCCATTTTTACCAATTCATTTTTAAGACCCCCTTTATATCATATTTCCAACTTTGAAGCTCAAATGTAGGAAATAATGAAGCCAAGGAACACATCATATCTCATCATTCAAAGGAACAAACACCTGTTCTAATGTTTGTGCCAACACATAAATATGCATGAACTACTACATTATGAATTAAACACCTCTTTGATCTTTCTCCCATAATACAAAGTTGGTTAGCTGATAATGCTTGAGCGCTCAAGAAACCGAGACTAATATGAATCCATTCCATGATTTGGAGGTATAAATACAACCCACAATTTGGAGGTTATTCCCGAGCACCATTTATCACTGATATGAATCCATCACGTAATTTAGAGGTATGAATCTAGCCTGCGATTTGGAGGTTATTCCTTAGAAAAAACTAACACTGATATGAATCCAACTCATGATTTGGAGGTATGAACTGAGACCATGATTTGGAGGTATGAATCCATCCCATGATTTGTAGGTACTCCTCATCCCACCCAAATAAAAAAATGCCAATATTTATATTACTATGTCAAATTAAAAACCCCCCTTACCCCTTAATACGGGGAAACATATTTTTGAAGTTTTTAAGTGTATTAAAACCCCCTATATGAATGAACGTGATATGTTATTGCATTACTAGTGAATCCCCCAGGACCGAGCCCTGACACAACTTTATTTAGAAGTACTAATCTGCACCCAACATTGTAACCGCATACAAGGAAAGAGCGAAACAAAAAAAATCATAGTTGGCCAGCATTGTAACACATTTTTTGTTTCGGAAACCAAATCGGAAGATCGTCCAGATGGGCATTGGTTTGGAGGATTTTGTTGCTTACATAACCAAACTAAATGAGACCTCGGATTTCAAAGCGGTTGTGTGAATGTGTTTGTGGATTAGATCACACACTTATCATGTTGGATCATTGATTAAAGAATATCTATATAGTTGGAACACTAATTGCAGTATAAACACCATATTTCATAGTGATTGCAAAGATGTGGTCATTGTTTGGTGATGGAGAATTCATATGTTGATTACAAAGAATTCATATAAATGAATTGAATCAATTTCTATGTTGGGAAACACTGATTGCAAGCCACATGGGGTTGATTGCTTGCACAAGATCATGCGTGGAATTGTGTTTCACAACGAGAGGAGAAGGGAATTCGTTTATGCATGGAGGCACCAAATAGAACGCACATACTGGATCTCATTCTGAGGAAAATTACATAATTAAATCATTGGATTGTTGGAAGAGTTTACATATCTTTAAATGCACAGATCTTTGGAAACACCACAATTGAGGGCATTGCAACCAAAACTTAGAAAAAAAAATTGTAGTATAGAGAAAACAAAGATCAATTCAACACGAGTGAAAAAATACTGATCTGAATTTTGTCAACTCACTTCACAGATCTAACTTCAAGTAGATTTTTAAAAAAATTACAGCTCAGCTATGGAGATTTCCAAATTTACAAAGATTTGAGGCAATTTTTACAAAAAATGTGCTATTTTTACAACCACATGAGACCTCTAAATAAAAGGAATTGATTTTTGAGATTACTAGCTATACAATTAACAAATACAAATAACCTTTGATATATAAAATCACAGCTTAAAAGGAAGTGAGAAAAAAACTCGATCCTAATTTTCATAACAGTTGTTACATAATGAAATTTTTTCTTATTAATTGTTGACAACATAGTTACCACTCAAAGAATATTGTTGTCAAGTCCTTTAAAAAGACTTGAAAACCTAATTAATATTTACATAGAAAACCTAAGTGAACTTTATATTAGCTAGATTCCTAGATACCCAATTGCTATATGGAGGAGTTTATTAGGAGTTCAAAAGATTTTATTAGGGGTTCAACTTTAGACAACTGATTATCTAGACTCCTAGATGCCAAATGCACTTAGACTAATCCTTCAACCATTAGAGTTGAAGTTAAGATAATAGTGGTAGAATCATTAGACTTAAGTTAATAGTTGTATGTAATAGTTAATTTAAAAGTTAATATATCAACAACTACGCTTCAATTAAAAGTCATGATTGCAGTTGAATTTAAGCTAATATATGTATAGTTAATATAGTTAAGCTCATAGTTGTATCTAATAATGGAATGGAAGTTGGAATACTAGAAATTGAATTTTAATTTTGTTGAAGAAGTAAGCTAATAGTTCTAGAATCATTGGAGTTAAGCTAATAGTTGTATAGATGGAGTTAAGCTCGTAGTTGTATGTAATAATCAAATAGTTGAAGATTATTTTTATTTTTTACAACTATCACTAATTGTACTTATCACATGTTAATTAAGCCATTTTTTGGGGTAATTAAAATTAATAATCTTCATTATATTATTAATTAAATATATATAATTATTCAATTTTGATTTGGTGTATTTTTGGGTGTCTCCTCCTAAATAGCTCACCCCTAAGGAGTATGAACCCGGGTCACCTTTCTAAGGATACCCACCCCTTAACCTAATGAGCTAGCAAGATTTGACTATTCAATTTTTATTTTGATTATAAAAGTAATTTATAATATATTTTTTCAATACTAAATTATATTTTTAATTTATTAATCTTATTATAGATTCTTGAAAAACTTTTATAATTTTTTATTAAAAATACATATATTAAAAATTCAAAAATTTTCTTTATTTAAATAAAATATTATAATTTAGTAAAAAAGATGTGTAAATATTAAAAGATTTTGACATTTTAGGTTTAAAAGATTTTAAAATTTTACATTTATTATTAATAGAATCTTATCTTTAATCTTAAATTTTGACAACTTTATAACTTTTTATTCTTAAGTTTATTATACATCATAATCTTTTATATTATTAATATAATTTATTTGTATTATAAGTAAATATTTCTTTAATATTATTAAAAAAAATATTCTATCCAAATTTTACAGGCTTTACAGTTTACATATAAGATTTCAATAATTTCAACAAAAATATTAAAAACAAATCCCCAAAAATGAAATACAAAGAGTCCAAAAAATATATATACATATATATAATTCAACCCATTCCAACAAAAAATTAACTCCACAAAATATATATTTCCAACCATTCAGATTTTGAAAAAATGAAATGAAATCCAAAAAATCTCCCTGAAATGACAAACAAGACAGAATTGAGGTTGACAGTATCATATATAAGCAAATCCTTCTTAGTCGAGCAGACACAGAGCGTGTTCCACTTTGCAACAGAGATAACGTCGCCCATTGTCCAATATAACGCCAATGGCTTTCAATATAAACCCCTTCTTTCATTATTGGTTGGTTGTTACATGGGCTGAATACAACGGAAGTGCCTCATCTACCAACGTTAATGCTGTCCAAGACAAGGCATGTACATGAGGTAAACGCTTATGTGGGGTTTAGTCTTCATTAGATATCATTCCAACGTTAATCATGTCTAAGACAAGGCATGTACATGAGATATAGGCTTATGTGGGGTTTAGTCTTCATTAGCTTTTATGTTCAAACTTTATGATGAGAAGTGGAAAGTGTAAGCCAACGGTGGGGTATTATTCTCTAACTCTACTTATATACAGGTGTAGATTTCCCTAGTCCATGGAGTGAAAAAAAAACAAAAACACATGCACATAAAACTATTGTCCTTTCCCTACCATACAACATTTTGAGGATTACTAGAAAGCCAGGAATGTTCACACTTCACTCTCGACCTACGAGATTGGATTCCGATACATCGTGTGCAAGTGTTCAACCGGGAACGACATGGCCACTTGTCGATCGATAACATACGAGACTGAAGAAACTGCAAAGGGATCCTACTGGCAGCAGAAGATTGTTGTAAAACTGGCCAAACTGACATAGATCTTGTTATGCGACTCAAGAAAGCTGTGATTGACGTTGCTGCCTTTATGTTTTGTGGTAAATGGTGTTATGCTCTATATGTTCAATAGGGGAATACTAAAAGTAAGCACCTGAAATAATAGGGCAGAGGCCACCAGATCATCATAAACTAGAACCAAACGGGGACCCAAAAATCTCATGTTTGCATGATGGGATCATAGGGCTACTGGGCATTAGGCTGAATACACTGTCGGAAAAGGGAAAAGGTAACGTCAGCGATGCTTGGGCGAAATATGTGTGGTAACCCTGGTATAAAATATCCCATATAATAGTGCAGTAACCCAACATCATACCCTCTACTATCTGGGCACGGCGGCCACGCTTAGTTTGCTCTTACCGGAACTATGTATAATCCTGGCTACCATATCTGGAATAACAATCCTTGGCGCTCCTATCTACATATCCAATCCTCCATGCCCCCATCTACAGATCCAAGCCTTCGTGAAAGGCCAGGTTATGTCTGGCAGGGAATGTGGCAGCTGTAAAATAAGTGAATAGATCCTCTTTTGCGGGATCCCATGGCGGCTCCATAACAAGAATATAATGTTGCGAAGTAATAACAGTAATGAATGCTGCCCAGAGAATGGTGACTATTGCATAGTGAGAGTGATGTTATCTGGGTCTGTCGACTCGATTCTTGGAAATATTAATTCCTGGCTGATCTTCTTAGCCGACTTTGTCCAAGTCTGTAGTTGGTCATGCTTGGTCACTTTTTAGGTTAAAGAGTTTAAGTGTCTTTTATGTAATCTATTTTAATTAAATTTCTCAAGTTAAGTTTATAGATGTATAGTTATTACAATATTAAGTCCGTGGCTTCAGAGATAAGTTGTATTAGAAATTTGAATAGTGGAGAACAGGAAAAATTCTATAAAGAGTTCAACCTGGAAGGTATTACATTTACCCTTTGGTGAAACACACAAAGAATTCATCAATATTTCACTCTGTTAAAGTTTAAGCTTTTATCCTAAAATGGTTGACACAAGTTTTACTTAATATTTGGTTATTGGTTTTACTCCAAGTTCTTTGTAGGTGAAAAGTGTTTTTCATTTTATAGTCTTTAAACTAAAAAATATCCTTTTTAAAAGTTCCATTAAAAATAGTCTAAAGAATCAAAAGTAGTAAAACCTGTGGAAGTAAGTGAAAGTACTCTATTAAAAAGTTTAGTGAGTCCAAGTAAAACTTCTCCAAGTTTAACTTGACTAATTATCTACTAAGTGGGAATTTGACTTGAGTTTAGTGAGTCCAAGTAAAACTTCTCAAAGTATGTTGGTATTTAGTTTAACTTTACTAATTGTTGACGGCACAAAAAGCACACAGCCGAGGGTCACACAGAAACCACAAAAACGCACAAACCAAGGTTACATAGAAAGCACTATAAAAATGTATTTTTCGTAATTTTACATCAGTCATATGGAGTGTTCCAATTAGGATGAATAAATTGGATTGTTCTGTGACAGTAATTTTAACATCCTTGTAATAAAGTTTTTTTTGGAGATTTGAATTGCTGGGTTTTTATTAATAATTTTGTATTTAGTGGGTTTTTAGTGGGCTAACATTTTTTTAATAAAGTTAGCATGATAGATATAAAAAACATATAAAAGCTCGTTTTACTTTGTATTATGGTAGTCTTTTTATAAAAAAATTTAATATCTTTTTTTTTTTTTTCAAACTTGATTGTCTCATCATTTTAATAAGTCAATGTTTAAGGTTTTTGTTTTGCTTTGTAGTTAATATGGTGTATTTTTATGATGGGCTTTTGTGGTTTATTTTCATCTTGTTTTGTTTTTGTTTATATTATTATTTTTGCTTTTAATTTGTTTATGTTTTCAATATGGGACCAGGGAAGAGTTTAGCTTATGTTGGGTTGCATACAATATGTCCATTGTTGTTTATGATTTTATATGTGGAAGAAAACCTTTTAGTCAGTTAGTATTCATTTAAAAATCAATAAAATCAATTTAAGCAAATTAAAATTCATTTAACAATTGCTAAAAAAGAAGTTTAGAAAATAAAAGATTTTTCCATAAATTAATCAAAATACCCCTTCAAATTAGAATTACAAGTAATAAAACAACCCAAACAAAAATTATTACAATCATGTAACAACTCCGAAACAAATTCCATTGATATCTATGCAAATTAGAATTACAAATAATAAAACAACCCAAACAAGAATTGTTGCAATAATGCAACAACTCCAAAACGACTTCCATTAGTTGGTTTCTCCGGTAGACAAGAATAACCAAGGAAGTTTAATTATGAATCCCTCTCAATCACACTCTCATTATTTAGTAGCTGCCACACTCTCATTATTTAGTAGCTGCCATTAATATTACATAGAATCTCTATTGAAAACACATGCAGGTTGATACAACAATAAAAAGACATACATAATTTATATAGAAATATTTTACTTTGGAAATCTCTCTAGGTATAACCCACTCTATTGCTTTCTTGCATCTTGTTATATATTCTCCTTGTGACCAAAAGACACCTTCAAGGATAAAATTCAATGATATATAAGAGATATGGGGTGTAATGGGAACACCAAGGGAGTAACATTTCATTTCACTTAGAATTCATCTTTCATATTTTATTTTTTGTTTTCTTTATTTCACTATTTCTTTTTTCTTTCTCTTATTCCACTTTACATTGGGTTGTCTTTATGTAATGTTTACCCTTCATACATTATTTATTACATTAAAGGTAGTGAGTCTTACATCCACTTTGGATCCATTTTCAAATTAGTAACATCTATAGGGCAATTATGAAATTTTTCACACTATCGACCACAACCATGGTTGAAGGAGGAATGTCAACATATTAGGGCATAAAATATGTTTTTATAACTAATAAACCATGCAAAAGGTCCAAAACCACCAAAATAGTCTCTTTAAAGGGAATCATTTGTCTACAAGTGTCATATGGTAATCATTACTAGGTTTTCTTCCATAAGGGTAGTTATCAAGGCCCTTGTCATGGTCCAAGGATAAAAATTATCATGGTAAGGCCTAGAATATGTTTTTAAGGCCCATATAAACAATGCACAAGCCCCAAAACTACCACATAAGGGATATTTGTCCAATGGATGTAATTTTGTATCATTATAAGTTTTTTGACACTATCGATGGGTTTTAGTTCCCTCGTCATGGTTAAGAAGAAATAATAGTATTTTAAGCCCTAAAGTTTTATTTTAGCTATGATGGACCATACATAAGGAACCTACAAAATGCATGTTTGGCACATAAGTATATATAATATGGGTTCCATTACAATGTTTTCTTCACGAGTGATGATTTTTTGGGCACACACCTTTCACCATGATTTAAGTATGAAAATAAATGCATTAGTTCTTATATCTCATGGACCGTGCAAAGTGTTAGGATTATTAATCCTCCCTTGGTCAACTTTATATTATATTAATTATTTCCTAACTTAGGAACCTTAAATCAACTAAATGAGTCCACTAGTGCAATTGGGTCCACATGTCCCAATGGGGCCACATGTACCAGTCATTAAGGTGTGGGGGACAATGTTAGAGGTTAGCTGCCACTTACTGCATGTGAATGCATCAGTGGGGGTGCCCCCTAGACCAATCCCTACATTTTAGGAGCCACTAGGAGTCCTGACACCAACCTACTTCAGCTAGTTGGAGTTAGCACTAGTTAGCCACAATTAGGCTTCAATTACCTTCAAATGACTCACTAATAGTTAGCTAGTGCATGAATTGCATGGATAATACATGCATGCATGGAGAGGAGCGCTTTTGTTCACCTACCACACTCAGTTGCACTGATTTAACTAGTTGTTACTGTATGTTGGAGTTATTAGTCATCGAAGAGTTGATTTGATGGACTTTGATATTGATTGGGAGACCTTGAGTTAGAGATTCAGTTAGATACAATCTTATCTACTCGAAGAATTCGAATTCACTTCTCATGCATTCAAATTCTACCTATTTGTAATCTATTGTACACCAGATAACATTATGATGAATATACTGTAAATTCCTGAGCAATACTTGTCCATTTCCTGTGTGGTTTGTTTTGCTTAGTTTCTGTGTTCATCCTCCATTCAATTGCTACACCATAATAAGAATTCTCTGCTTGAACTTCATATGAAATTCTAACACAAAGGACACAAAATCACCACACATTCCATGTAAATGGAATATTTGGAGTAGAAGTATCATATGGTGTTCGTTACAATGTTGTGCATACTAGGGATAGTTCTTAGGGCCTTAGCAAAGGTCTAAGGACCAAAACTAGATTCTTAGGGTTTAAAATATTCTTTTAGAGATCATGGACAATGAATAAGGTCTCAAACAACTAAATAAACCTTGCAAATGGAATATTTATCTCACAAGTGTAATATCATCAACATTATAAGATTTTTTAATCCACTACACGGTCTCAAGGAAGTAATCATGCTTTGTGAAGGAACATTAAATTGTATTAGGATTTAAAATATGCCTTTAGGGACCATGGACCAAGCATATGGGTTCAAAATGAATGGTTAATTGGAATATTTCACCTCCTGCAGACAGCAAGGTGTTCCACTGGTCTGAATGGTTTAGATACAGAACAAATAGATCATAGACGCTGATAACTCCCTCTAGACACTGTAGATATCTGGAATACAAAGCTTTGATAGTCCACCTGTGTACCTGCAATCAAGCTCAACATGAAATGAATCAAAGGAACCAGAATATGATCTACTAATCTATGCTAGTGACTAAGGAATCTAGCAATGTATATATGAAGTCAAACATCAACAATATATATGGGACAAAAAATCAACTTGCATTAGAAATATGAAGAAGTTTACAACCAAGCCTTAGTGTTGACATGCATCTCCATGAAACCAGATCTTCATCCCCAAAGTCTCTGACTCTAGCTCTTTATTCTCTCTCCAAATGATCTTGGGCCAAGAATCAATCCAACAACACAACAATACCTTCAATGTTCTCCCCTCAACCATGGCTATGAGCTCATATTT
The DNA here is from genome assembly GCA_001517045.1 of Pseudotsuga menziesii. Classification (NCBI taxonomy): domain Eukaryota; kingdom Viridiplantae; phylum Streptophyta; class Pinopsida; order Pinales; family Pinaceae; genus Pseudotsuga; species Pseudotsuga menziesii. The sequence continues at coordinate 913,583 of LPNX010477535.1, forward strand.
ATAGGGTTTTAATGGATAGAGATGGTTGAGAAATTAGTGGGTGAGGTGGCCTCTAAGATCCTAGGATGTGGGATCTTGAGCTCAACCAACCCACAATAGTAGGGATAAGGGATATCTCGAGGCTTATCATCTAGAAACCTCGAGAAGCTTCTCTTTTTCCCTTTTTACCCAGGATACCGCACTTCTCCTTCTATGACAGAGCGGTTCTGGTAATAACAACCTATGGACCAAGGGAAATGTGCAGTGGCACCGCTTCTAGACAACTGATGAAAGGCGATGCCAGTAGGGGTACCGCTCCTAGACAAAGGGGCATGCGTGGTGCTGAGAATTTGTATGACAGTTGATAAAAAACCGTTTAGTTTCCACTCCAGAAGCTAGGATTTAGGGCAAGTAGGTATGTCAAATGTCTTATCACATGATGGTGACAGGATTTTGGTATAACAGGATGCCCCCCAAATCATGAGTCTTAGAGAGATACGATAAACGAGAGCTTTGAGAACAAGTCGTCGCCAGGAGATGAAAATGTTGGCTCGATCGGAGTATGTAGTCAAGCAGGCATCTATAGTACATTAGTATGTTGACTCATAGACACAAATAACCAAATTGATAGCTGCAGACCAATACAAGGCATATCCATGAGTGGAATAAACAAGCATGGCTACTAGAATACAGCGTAGATCCATGTGATAGAGGACTCAAACTTGGACATAGCTACCATACATACAATGTAGATCTATGTCATACAAACGCAAATTTGAGCATAGCCATGACCATAGAAATGTGGATCCATGCTAGATATACAAAACTCCATCACAACCTGGGAAAAAGAAATAAATGATTTTAAACAAATGCCCAGGGTCTTTGTCTCGTCTTCCACAAAGTACGATTCTATCCATGTGATTACAATTATCTAAATTCAAACATGGTAGAAACCACTTGATTACCGGCCAATGATGTGAACCGTTAACAAGTATGAGGGAGATCACCATTAATGTCAATGATTCCCAAGGTACTCTAGTACAATCTACTGAGTGTGAATAGATGTCCTGATGTTGAACACCTAGTTGATTCTATCGATCAAAGGTCAATGATGTGAACCTATGTCAAGAGCGAGAGAATCTATCATTAAGGCATATAGATCTCAAGGTACTAAATATTGTTTCTAAGAGTATTTCCCGGATGATGAACTGAAGTCGACAGGAATAGTCTCATCGAAGGAGGTCCATGATGAGTCCCACATCGATGACATGAAACTTGGAACATATTTCTGGAATGATGTAGATGTAGTAACCATATGACTGACTCAAAGATACTGACACAATAGACTATGTAGACTGCAGAGGTAAAAATTATTCAGATTCCCTCCGAACATCAGGAGGTATGACAAAATTACTTGGCAGCATGACTAGATAGGACATATACACAATGCGACAGTGGACAATGCATTCTTTTGAAAGACTCAAAGGATTGGCATGACTCATGAAAGTGGATCGTCACAGAGACCAACTGAATACCCAATTGACTGACATGATTGTGTAGACAAGTGCCATGTTCAAAGGTAACGACAAACAACTGCCATTATTTGCAAAATGATTCCTTTCCCATTTTCCCCATCATGATCGATGAGTGCCTCCTGTCGTTTTTATGAGTTCAAAGAGGATAACAAACACTCAATATAGCTTGTCGGAAGACAAGTCCAGTCTCATATGTTTTACGAACCTAAGAGAGGAGGGGTTCGTTCCCAAAATGGGTCTCTCAATGTTTAATTTAACGAGTCAACTAAAAGAAAACGCAGTATTGTTCATGTTTAGAGAGTTTGAACGAATACGGAAGAAGAATCCATGGGGGTCCTTTTTCGTATGATTTAGTCTCTAAGGCCCAAAAAAGTATATAATCATACCTTAGAGAACTCTTCTAGTCATGATTGGCTGGAGTGTTCCTTTCTCATAAATAGTCCTATCTGAATCGAGAAAGATATAACCTATCGTCAGATGGACGACTCTTCAAATACTTTAACGAGCGTGAAGAAGACAAGATTGCTCGACAATTTTTTCATATTTAGGGAGCCTGAAAAGTGTTTAAAGAGAACTCCATGAGGTTTCTTTACACAATGTCACTTTTTACGAGCCTGGAAAGATTTGGAAATGGATTTGACTATTTTTTCATGTTTAAGGAGTCTGAAAAAAGATGTGAAAAGAAGACTCCATGACGCTTCTTTACACAATGTTGTATTTTATGAGCCTGGAAAGAAAATTGAACTGGATTCAGAACTTTGACACTAGATTTTTACGAGCGTGACAAAGTGTCATTATAAACGCTTGACGACCTTTTTCATTTTGTGAAAGTACGAAAAAATCCATAAACAAAATTTCCAAAGCTTCTTACTAAAGTCAACCTATAGACGACTCATAAACAAGTGTTAAATGCCTCCACAATCAACATTAAGGGATTATGACAAATAGATTTTGACCAGAACATGATGTAATATCAAAAATATAGTAAGTCGGACCAAAAAATGTCTATATAAGGCAAGTAAATAGTAAAAAATCAAACATTTCACTATTTACCTCTAGCAGAGAGCACTTGGAGCATTTTCTAGCCAAATATTCCACAGCTGATACCAGGAGTTCCCACCGTCTGTTTTCAGTCTCGTTAGTTGCAGGTCACAGCTAAGACCCTTATTATTCATTTCATAGCTTCTATTTTGGGATTTGGTGGGGTTTTAGGCCTATTTGGCAATCCCTAAAATCCAATTTGCGGGCACCGTGGCTACCCCTTATGGGATAGGTGGTACCACCCGAGAACCGTGCCAAAAATACGGTGGACAGGCGGTGTCACCGCCTGTCTCCAACGGGGCATAGGCGGTGCCAGCCGTGTAGAATTTAAACAAATGATATGGGCATAATTTACTCATTCTTTTGATTTGCAATGACTCAAGGATGATATTAATGCATACCATTGTTGTTTTTGGCAGGTCTAGGCTTCCAAAATATGGTGATATGGAAGGAAAGAACACATGATGATGAGGATGTTGCTGCTGAAAGGAATCCGATTTGCATTGCTGCACTTCGAAACTGTGGGATTTTAAATTTCTTCCAGACACCAAGCATGGTGTCCCACGAGAGACTACTGGAGCAGATACTGAGAATGTGGAATCTAGAATAACAGTATTTCGAGGTGGGGGCATACATACTTATAGTGGAGGTAGAGGATATCTACTTCTTGATTGGATTATCGAGATGGGGTTCCCCCATCTCATTGACATGTTCTTGTGGCAGGGACATTACCACCAAAGAGATCATAGATCGACACTATGTACCAGGTACAGGCACATCAGGGAAGAAAATCCCCATTAGGGCAGTGACGGACAGGGATCTACGGATTGTTCTGTTCACCATGCAGAGCGTGGCAGGGAGCCAGGGTGTACATGAGGCTTCCAGGGCAAATATGTTGTATTCCCTAGAGGTTAGGGCACCTACGGTGTTCAACTGGGTGGAACCATTGCTTCCAATCTTCAAGGATCAGCTGACTAAATGTCGGCAGGGAGAGCTGAAGCAGTTCGGCTTTGGTTCCATTTTAGCTTGCTTCTTCTTTGAGCGAATCCCCTAGATGAGACCCCAGGTGACTTTCCAGAGTCTAAGAGCATGGGACCCCAGTATGCTGAGGTGGGTCCAGGTCATGGCTCGCACAGGAGTGGGTAGGGGCAGAGTGAAGTTCGATGGTTTGTTCTTCAGATGGCTATGGGATCATATGCTCATGGTCGAGGACTATGCATATGCAGGCACAGATTTTACCGGTGATCCTCACCTACCACTCCCACTTGGAGGGCAGTGGGGTGACATTAGTAAGAAGCAAGAAACCCTACCAATGGAAAATGTTTTTATGTTTTTCATGTTTTATATTTTTTATGATAAGTGACGAGACCTGTTTGTCGTCATGCAGATGTTGGAGTAGCGAGGCCTAGAGGAGCATCTCCATTATAAAGGTGAGATGGAGCTCGCTTCATGCCATGGGGTGATGATATCACCAGGAAGCTAGAGGAGAACCTAGAGAGGTTGACTCTGGATATCCCAGATGCTGATATAGATGACCTCTCGACTAGATATTAGAGATCTATGGTGGGAGTACCAGGACGATTCAGCAGGCTACTACGCAGGGTGGCTCGAGTAGTGATGTGCTATCATGAGAACCATTAGTGGATGAGACATGTATACTGAAAGCTTCTAGCTTCAGGATTTTTGTATGATGATTTTGCCTGAAAGCCTATGTGCTTCAGATGAGGTCTCAGGACCTGTTTTTGTAAAACTTTTTCATATATATATATACAGACTTTTACACAGTGTTTATACATTTCAAATTTATAAATGCATTTTCTATGAGTTCTATGTGTCTTTAAATGTTTATTTACAATGTACCATGTTTGATTTAGCGTCATGAATGGGCAATATTCCAATCTAGGATGTAATTACCCAATGAATCAACAACTACATTATGTTCCCTAGGGATATGCCTATAGGTAATGGTTCCAAATGATCTTTGTAAAAAACGTACCCTCCGAAAGAGGCGGAGGAGCACTGGGTTTCTAATGGTGTAGACATGGTTTAAATGAAAAACCACGAGCTGAGAGTCCATCAAGACTACTAGATCACGAACATCCTGGGAGGAATCTTCAGTCAGAAGACTGATGACTACTTCATACTCGATGATGTTATTAGTAGCGGGACCTAAACAAACCGCTCCTAAACTGACCAAATCTTCAGCTGAGGGATAGAGAACCCAAGCAGCTGAGGCTAGATTCAAGGTGTGGTAGCAAGCACCATCAACGAAGTTGTAGAAATCCATCTGCATGACCAAAACATGGTACAAATAGATGCAGACACTAAAACTCAAAACCATCTTGAAAATACTGAAAGCACACTGAAAAGTCAATCAATATACATATATACAAGATACCATCTGAGAAAACCTAAGCATAGTACCTGTTTAGGTACAACCCATTGCAAGGTTTCCCCAAAGGGATTCCATCATAATCAACTAACTCATAGGCTCCTTTCTCTAACACCTTGGAAATAACGAAAGGTCCATACCACATGGACTCGAACTTACCCTTCCCTAGCTTGTCATATCTCTAGTCATAAGTCAAAACTAGGTCACCCTCATTCAAAACACAAGGCTGGACAGATTTATCGTACTGCGCCTTGATGCATTTCTTATGTGCCTCATTAGCCAAGGTCGCATCTCTACGAGTCTCATCAAGGTTATTTAAGTACAAAAATCTCGCTTCCTCTGCGGAAGTGTCTAGGAGAAGTTTGACGGCAAGTTGTAAAGATGGAATCTGACATTGGATCGGCAAGATAGCTTCAAGTCCATAGACAAGCTGGAATGGCATGAAACCAGTAGTTGTTTTCACGGAAGTCTGATATGCCCAAAGAGAGGAAAAAAGAATGAGATGCCAATTGGATTTATGATCTACAACCATCCGACGAAGCATATTTTTCAAAACCTTGTTAATGGCCTCTACTTGACCATTAGCTTTTGGATAATACGGCATAGAGTTTTCATGACGAAAACCTAGCTTGGCACTCAATTCCTCCATCATTTGATTACGGAAATGAGATTCGTGATCAGTGGCGATGGACTGTGGAACTCCAAATCTAGCTATGATATGATTGAACAAGAAGAGAGAAGCAGTCTTGCCATCTTCTGCATATGTAGGCATGGCCTCAGCCCATTTTGTGAAATAATCCACGTCTACGACAATGTAACCATGCCCCTCGAATGAGGTAGGCTTACAATGCATGAATTCAATCCCCCATTTGGAAAAAGGGCCAACGGTAATGACGGGGTGAAGCAGAGCAGGATGGGTGCGCTTTTCGGGATAAAAATGTTGGAAAGGTGGGCATTTCTTAACAGCCTCATGATAGTCTTTGAAGACGGAAGGCCAGAAATAGCTAGCGTGAAGGATTTTCTAGGCTGTAGCCATCCCATATAAATGACTGCCACATGCTCTAGAGTGGCAATCATTCAACACATGTTTAGCCTCCGCATGAGTGAGGCATCGTCGGAGAATGGAGTCAATCCCACGTTGATACAAGGTATCATTTAAGATAAGATAGTACTTCACGTGGTGACAGATGCGGTGATGATCATCGCAAGATAGATGCAGCTGAAAATGTTGGGTCTGGAGATAAATCAACAAATCTCCATACCAAGGATTAGTAGTGCTAATTAGGAACAAGAATTCATCTGGAAATGAATTGCTAGGCTCATATTCCATGATAGCACAGGGAAGGTCACACATAAGCTCAACAAAAACCAAGGATTTCTTTGATGTGGCCTTGGAAAAATCAAGATCAAACTCATGAAGGATGACAATCCAATGGGAGTACTTTCCCCCAAGTACCTGATGAGTTAGAATGTAGTACATCGGGTTCTGGTCTACCAATACAGTGGTAATGCGAAGCAGAATGTAGTGACAAAATGTTTGCACAGCAATGACCATGGCCAAATCTAGCTTCTCCACATGTTAATAGTGGGTTTCAGAATCAATAAGATTCTTACTGGTGAAATAAATCACATGCTTCTGACTGTGGAGATTGTCCTACACTAAAACCATGGCAATGGTAGTAGCGGAGGTAGCAGTATACAAGAGAAAATCCTTTGAATAATATGGGGGGTGTATCACAGGTGAATGAGTCAAAGCATACTTGAGATTATCAAAGGCGCATTGGGCTTGGTCATCCCAGAAGAATGGAGTGGTCTTCTTGAGGAGACGCATATAACCGTGCGTTTTCTCATCGAAATTGCACACGAAACGATGGAGAAAATTTGCCTTCCCCTGCAAACTTTTGGAGTTCAAGGATGGTGGTTGGGGCTAGTAGATTAATGATAGTGGCAATCTTCAAAGGATCAATCCAGATGCCATCTTTGGATACCACAAATCCAAGCAGATGTCCTGTCTCAACGCAAAAAACACATCTATGCGGATTGAGCCTTATATTATAATGACAACATCTAAGGAATATGTCTCTAAGATGACCAGGATGGTCCTCCCGTCGCTGTGAATGAGCAAGGAGGCCGTCAAGGTACGCTAGAACGTGGCTCCAACATTTTTCAAGCCAAAAGGTAACTTCTTATATGCAAAGGTTCCCCATGGGAAAATGAATGTTGTCTTATGCTGATCAGAGGGAAATATCTCAATTTGATTATAGCCAGAGAAGCCATCCATGAATGAAAATATGACACTTCCAGCACAGTTGTCGATAATCTGATCGATATGCGAGGTAGGAAAGTTGTCCTTGGGACAATCTTTATTTAAATCCCTAAAGTCAATGCAGACTCTAATGGTGCCCTGCTTTTTATTGACAGGGACAACATTCGATACCCATTCCATCAGAGGTACAGGATAAATAAAACTAGCTTTCAGAAGTTTCTCAATCTCAGCTTTAATAGATGCAGCCTTCCTAGGATGGATTTGCCTAAGTTTCTGCCTGACAAATTTAGTCATGGGATAAGTTTTAATCTCATGGACCACAATGGAAGGGTCAATCCCCGACATCTCTTCATAGGACCAGGCAAAAATATCACGAAATTCCTTAAAAAGTGCCTTATATGATTTATATTCATCTGTGGAGCAGTTCTTCCCAACATGAACGTGCTCAATAACATCAGGCTTGCTAATATGTCAATTGGGTTCATCTGAGTAATGTTGCAAAGGTTTCCTTTAGAATCTATGTCTTGCAACAATATAGGACTTTGAGAAACGTTGACAATGTCAGTAGGAAACAAGGATGCAAAATCATTGCTTCCCGAACTGGTATTCAGGAGGAACATGGATCTATGATGGCGATCCTCCCAAATGGGCTCATATGTATTCATGATCTCTATAATGGACTCGTCAAAAGGAAAGGTCTCGAAGAGATAGTCTAGAATCAGAAGAGAAGGTTCTAACCAATACGGTAAATGGTAAGGATCCAAAGCCACTAAATGAATGTCACTAATGTGATCATCAGAACAAGTTTGAATGGTGTCATACATAGCTTCATGCAGGATCAACAACATTTTGGTCCTTGGGCTCAAAATCAAATGAGGAAATCATATGTACTATCACGGTATCCATGCTAGGAGGAGTAGAGGGAAAAATCCCCATAAGGGATGAATCCTTCAGCATACCTACCCCAATCGACTGGTAAGGAGGAGGGGTCTGACCTAACATGGGGATGTTATTAGCAGTGGAAGTGGTAACATTCGGCATACAGAAATCAAGCTGGTCAATGGTAACAATTCTCCAAAGATGCGAGAATTGGACTGTTCGAAATACTGTTGAAGCAACAACATTAATGGCATAGAACCAATTCCTTCCTAAAAGGAGGTTATAATCCAAGGGGGCATCTACCACTTCGACTTGGATGGAAACGGTTTTTCCCCCCAGGCCGACCACGAGGGCTAATACGAGGCCATGGGGTTGGAAACCCCATCCATCAAAGGCTTTAAGGGTCATAGGTGATGTAACAAGCTCGGGAGAGCCAAGAGCTTTCGAACATGTTAGGGATAACACTGAGGTCAAAGCTCCTTCATTTAGTACGGTTCGAAAGACTTTCTTTCCCACTACTTTCGTAATGATATGAAAAGCAAGTTTATGTGGTAATCTAGGTTTATAGTTCTCAACATTTAAGTGAATCAAGTTAGTGTTATCCGAGTCCATAGCTTCTAATGCGGTCAACAAGTTCTTGTGCTGTGTAGGGAAAATTTGGAGTAGTTGTAGGGTAGACATCACACAAGGTGCCTGAGATCTTCAACCACATTATAGAATTGAGTAGCTTGGGCATTGGGATTAAAGACAGCCTTCCAAATAGTACTCTTTGGTGGGTGCAAAATCATGTCAAGAGTAGGCTTGTCGATAGACAAGGGAACAGTAGATGAGGATTCCAGAGAACTAGTAGAGGGAGCTTTCCCTGAAGAAGATTGATATTATTTCTCATCTGCGTGTTTATCATAATTCTAGCTTTGAGTTTGTAGATTGATGGTATCTAAGGACATCATACGAATTTCCTCCGATGAACTAGAGTTACCCTGGTTAGACATGTGGTCTACTAGCTGTTGTTGAGAGGGAAGGGGATCTGTAAGTACTGCAGTTGCGGGATTAGACTTCAGAAACTGGGAGATTTTGTCCCGACGAGGACACTCCTTTGAAAAGTGGTCAACACCACACAATAGATAAGGACATTTATCCTTCCTTTTCCCTTGGTCGTTCTCATTATTGGTTGATCGTGGGGTCTCCTGTTGGTTTCCAAGTTTTTTATTTTGATTTTTACCTTTCTTTTTATTACCCAAGGTTTGAGTGCTTTGATTAGAATTGACCTCGGCAGAAAACTTAGGAGTCGAAGGAGTAGCAGTTTGGGTTTGCTTGGCACGTTTCACTACGGATGGGGACTATATTGAACCACCAATCCCATCAATAGGTACTTCTGCTGGTGGCTTGGCAGGGTCAGTGCTAGGGCGAGGAGCTTGAGGAATCAAGTCATAAAGAGTCCGATACTAGGAATAAACCAAGTCTAGGTACTGAGCCCGACTAATAGCCCGCTCTTCGGTAACGGCACCGCCCATGCCCACATCTCGGGCAATAGGAGGCAACAAGGACTTAGTGAACCAATCAACTAGCAACTGATCTGGAATAGGGGCCTTAATAAGCCTTCTCCGCCTTCTCCACTCATGAATATGATCAGAAATGTGGGTGGAGGTGTTCTATCGTAGAGAAGTTAAAAGATCAGTGCCCATTTCATAATGAATAGGGAGCTGAAAGTGCATAAGAAATATGGTTGCCAACAAGCCAAAATCAACAAATGAATGTTGTGGGAGTTCAATATACCACTTTGCGACTGTACCGGTCAAAGTTCACTGAAAGAGTCATAACTGAACGAAATCATCCATGGGGGAGTTCGAGAAACACCACAAATGAAAATTCATAACATGGTTCCGCAGATCTTCGCCCTACTTCCCATCGAATTTTGGAATATCTGATGGTAACTTTACCGGAATGGTAGGCCATGAGGGATTGTGTCGAATGGGATTATTAATCAACTTGGACAAATCAAGAAAGTCCAAATTTGCTAGGAAAGGTAACTATCTATTGGGCTGCACATACTGATAATATTGATATGGCATGTAATTACCAGTAAGGCCATAGGTAGATTGATAAACAGGTTGCTGTGAGGAAGAACTGCCAGAATATCCACCCATGGGGGTTGATTTCTAGAATTAGGACCACTACGACCACCAGGTCCACCAGGAGGAGGACCGTCAGAGTCCCCGGGACCACCAGGACCCCTGGGACCACCAGGACCACCAAGACCACCAGACGCTTCGAAACCTCCAGGAGGTGGAAAACCTCTAGAGAAACCAGAACCACTAGGTGGAGGGCCACCGGACCCTCCAAAGCCATAAGGAGGAAATCCACCAGTTCCCCCACGACCACTAGGACCACTAGGACTATGAGGAGGACCGCCAGATCCTCTAGGACCATTAGGGCCCCTAGGGGGAGGACCTCCATAAGGTGGTCCTCCCGCACCTCCCACAATATGTATAGGTACCCCTCCCATAGCTGGATTGTAAGACCAGTTGGGTTGCCTCCATGGTGTAAACGTGTTACTAGGGTATGGAATTCCAGTAGGATTGGATGGATGATTACCTACAGGTATTTGATAACCATAACCACTAGAATACTGAAAGGCAATAGGTTGTGCCCCCAAGGGTTGACCTAAACTAGATGGGGGATTTACCTCATTAGTGTGGGTGGGAGGGACAAAAACTGTAGATGTTTCTATGTTAGAGGTCTTCTCTCGACTAGGTACAACTCCAGTATCAAATAACGTAGGTCGTGCCGGGGGTTTCCCCCGGGCATTCAAAGGTACTGACGAAACAAGAATTGGAGGTTGGGCCCCCAGATGCAAAAGACCTGGGAGGATTTGGAACAGACATAACATAAGAGGTGATAGGGGTGGAAATTTTCCCTAGGCTGTGGGTTGTTAATGGACGATCTATAATTGGTTCAATGGGTCTCATAGAATTGGCTAGTGAATAATATCCCAAAGGAAGGAACATGGAATGAATTGGTGAAGAGCCTAATAGGTTATCAATCTACTTTTCTACGGTCTCCTGTGCACAGAGGATAGCAGCATGGTATTGCTTGTGTTCTTCTTCACTTTCAGGAGAACTTACACGGGTGCCAAATGAGGCAATGGCTTGTCCAATAGGTGTCTCCCAAAAAGGAGCATTAGGACCAAATTCCAGATGGGTATCATCAACATGACCTTCCAAGGGCCATGGAATGATGAATCTTCCCGGGAAGGCTGTTGGACCAAGGGAGGTGAGTGTGAAGAATATGGTACTCCACTTTCCATCACCACATTATCTCCCACTTGGGAGGTGGTAGCAGCTCCTTGGTCGATAGCTTCCATTGGATTTTCTCTTGAAACAGGAGTAAAATCAGGTGACAAGCCCTATACTCTCCTGTATTGTCTTAACTCAGCCACTGTGCACATTTCCTATCTAACCTAGGGTATGAAAATCTAGAAAAAACACACCAAAAGACTTCCCTACTCAAACTATAGGTAAAAAACAAGCAGACCTAAAATGACAGGAGAAGCTCAAAAGTCAGGTCTCTCACTAGGATTGTCAAGAAGGTGCCACTCGTGATATACCTCGAGGGTACGTGCCTAGTAATATCCCCAAATGCTATTTTCGGTGTATGGATCCAAACAAGATGGAAAAAGGGCTTTTCTCAGATAGATAAGGTACCCTAGTGGGGTCTCCCAATATACTCAAGGTATGTGGGAGCTCGAATCGGTAGTAGTGTTGTCTAATGCATAATCGTACACAAGGGTCCTTCTGATATAAAATCGAGTACATGAAGTAACTTTTTATATACCTCAAGGGTACGTGAAAGGCCGTTCGATATACCGACGGTACGTGGAAGAACGTTGCAAATCCTAGAATGTAATGCTAACAAATAACGACAGCTCCTACATTTTACGACACCCGAACATGTCTCTAACCTATCACTCAAGTTACTACGTAAATTTTAAACTACAACTACCATTAATTTTAACTTGTACGATTAGGTGAATGCATGATGTTTTGACAGAAAAGTAAAACCATGCAATATGCTTGTGCAAATGTTCACTTTACCGTTCAGTATGACTACTTACGAGAGGGAAGAGAGTGTTTTTCTTTTTGTTTCAAAACCAAAAATCATTCCAATCAACATTCATGAACATCAAATCAAAGACAAACAAATACTTCTACAAACCAAATTCTTCTTTTCGAAAGCAAATGAGAAGGGTGAGAATCTCTTTTCCTAAAAGAACAACACCAAGCACACCTATATGACAATGCACTCTAACTTTTCAAATTTCTTAAAAACATAAGCAAATATAACTTAAAACTACCATTTTTTCATATTTTGATCGAGATAGTCCTATATGCATGAGAGACGAAAGATCATGAAGGTCCTGAAATCTTGTAAAGCCAATCAAAAAACCCAAATCCAACGCTCAAATATGATGTCCTAATCTCAAGCAAAACTTTTCTTTTTGAAGGGAATAAAAAGAAGTTTACTATGCAAGCAAGAAATGAAATCTAGAAGCTAATCTAGTGTTCTTATTTCAATATATGCAATGAAAAGAGAGTTCAATGAGCATCCTAACTTTCAGATAACAAGAAAACCTTCTTTAAGCACAACCAACAAGCAAAAAGTGGACGAACAATAAAAAAGACTATACAAAATTTTGAAATTCCACTCAAACCAATATTAAACCATCAAAGTAGCAAGCCACACGCATTAGATTCAATAACACAAGCCTGATAACAGAACTGAAAGCAACCAAAATTCCAAATTTTTGCAAATGAAAATGAGGAAAAAGATTTTTGGACTAATGCCTACCTAGCACCATGCTTCGTAGGTATTGTAAGAGCATTTCCAAAGCAGCACCACTCCTTGCGAACCAGATACAGGTGGTGGCACCGCGTACTACTCACTATGTTCAGGTGGTGGCGCTGCTCCTCGTACAAAATATGGTTGTGGTTCCCTATAGATGTCCAAAACAAACAAGAGAATGATGGATCGGATCAAAAAAGACTAGATCAAGGCAAATACTGTCGAATTGAATGTGGTAACAAAGCATAAAAAACTGAAATGACTCAGATCTGAATAGTTCTGGAAATTTCAAACCCAAATAATACAAATCAAAAAGTAGATCTCATTGAAAAGAGTTGAAGAAAACGGAGCCTGGATTCAGACAAGAGTTGCAGACTAAAAAAGATCAGAACAACTGAATACAGTTATTCTGCAGCAGAGTCACCAGATTTGTTAGCTGGAATATTTCACCTCCTATGGACAGAAAGGTGTTCCACTAGTCTAAATGGTTCAAATCCAAAACAAATAGATCACAAAGGCTGATAAATCCCCCTAGACACTATAGATATTTGGAATACAAGGCTTTGATAGTCCACCTGTGTACCTGCAATCAAGCTCAACATGAAATGAATCAAAGCAACCAGAATATGATCTACTAATCTATGCTAGTGACTAAGGAATCTAGCAATGTATATTTGAAATCAAACATCAACAATATATATGGGACAGAAAATCAACTTGCATTAGAAATATGAAGAAGTTTACAAACAAGCCTTATTGTTGACATGCATCTCCATGAAACTAGCTCTTCATCCCCAAAATCTCCGACTCTAGTTCTCTTTGCTCTCTCCAAATGATCTTGGGCCAAGAATCAATCCAATAGCATAACAATACCTTCAATGTTCTCCCCTCAACCATGGCTATGAGCTCATATTTATAGGGCTTTAATGGATAGAGATGGTTGAGAAATTAGTGGGTGAGGTGGTCTCTAAGATCCTAGGATGAGGGATCTCGAACTCAACCAACCAACAATAGTAGGGATAAGGGATATCTCGAGCCTTATCATATAGAAGCCTCGAGAAGCTTCTCTTTTTCCCTTTTAACCCAGGGTATTGTGCTTCTTCTTCTATGACAGAGCAGTTCTGGTACTAACCACCTATGGACCAAGGGTAATGTGTGGTGGCACCACTTGTGGACAGTCGATGAAAGGCGGTGCGAGCAGGGGTACCTCTCCTGGACAAAGGAGCATGCGCGGTGCTGGGAATTTGTATGACATATTGATAAAAAACCATTTAGTTTCCACTCCAGAAGCTGGGATTTAGGGCAAGTAGTTATGTCAAATGTCTTATCACATGATCGTGACATGATTTTGGTATAACACAGATTCTAACACAAAGGACACAAAATCACCACATATTCCATGTAAATGGAATATTTGGAGTAGAAGTATCATATGGTGTTCTTTACAATGTTTTGCATACTAGGGATGGTTCTTAGGGCCTTAGCAATGGTCTATGGACCAAAACTAGATTCATATGGTTTAAAATATTCTTTTAGAGATCATGGACCATGAATAAGGTCTCAAACAACTAAATAAACCTTGCAAATGGAATATTTGTCTCACAAGTGTAATATCATCAGCATTATAAGATTTGTTTATCCACTAATGGTCTCAAGAAAGTAATCATGCTTTGTGAAGGAACATTATTGTATTAGGATTTAAAATATGCCTTTAGGGACCATGGACCAAGCATATGGGTTCAAAATGAACACATATACCATGTAAGGCCAATATTTGCTCTGCAAGTATATTATGGGGGACATTACAAGGAATTTTACACAATATATGGGTCTATGGGTCATGGAATTTGTCTAAACATCAAAATGAACTTATTTTTTCCTAAATGATAATTTTTGGGCCTATTTATCACACACAAGAGCCACAACCACCACAAAATACCATGTAAAGGTAATACTTCACCCATAAGAGATGTGTCATTACGATTTTTTTTCACCAATAACTTTAGCACCTTGACCTTTATTTGAGGATGGAGAATGAATGCTTGAGTGTGTAATGTATACCTCTATGGCTCATGTACCATGCACAGGTCTAGAAACCATCATAAAGGTTATGTGAAATGAATATTTGGCTTGCAATTGTAGAATGGGAACCATGATGAGGTGTTTTGCATAGAAAATGGATCTTAGGGACCTACTCATGGTTTTTGAAATGAAAAAAATGTTGAGACCTGAATGTGCTTTTATATGGATAATAGAAAATGTCCAATTCCCTATATCACCTCATATGTACTTTAAATTAATTTTTTTGTTGACTCATAAATGATGGACTTATATCCCACTTGCTTCACCAACATGAATCCTCTACATAAATGATACATGATCTCTATTATCATCATTATATTGACATCTATGTTGCTACTCCATCAATGCTTAAATAAAACTCCTTTATTTGTTTTTTTTTAACCATGGGAACACCAACCTCCCAAGAGTATATCCAACAGCCTGCAAGCCATATATACCAATAACTTGTGGCTTAGCAGTGGTAGAGACATCCCGAAGCCCTTCAAGGCGAGCCTCTGTCCTAGGGGTCGCCTACCCTTCAAGCCTCGTCACAACAGGCCAATGAGCATCCCTACCCCTGCCATTTTTGAACCTGTGACCTCGAAGGACATAACACATGTTCTTAACCATTAGGCCCACTCAAGTGCTCTTAAAACTCCTTTGTTTGTTATTCTCAACATGAATGAATGTGATTGGTTTCTATTATATTTTGAAGCCCTTGATATGTCTATTGCGAAATGTCAATGCAAACACCAATTAACACTCTCTAATAGACTTCTAATTGAATGGTCTGAATGCTATCTTTGGCTCACTACAACCAATATTCAAGGTTCTTATCAATAAAAACAAATAAATAGTATAGTATTTGACAAAGGAAATGAGATCACAATCAACACTCTCATATGTAAAAATGTTTATGTCAAGGATATATTGGTTGGAGATAAAAGTGATGAATATAAAATATTTTTCTTATTTTAAACTATAATTTCCCAAGCAACAAAATTTCTCACACAAAAAATTAATCGAACAACATTTCACCACAATCCAGCAAAAATGATTAAATGAATGAACAATTCCAATATTAATACGTTACAAAAATGATCATGGAATTCTCAATGTCTTCATTTTCATCATGATACACATAGAGATATCCCAATTGTACAAAAAACAACATTCAACATTAATATGTTACAAAAATTCCCATGAACTTCTTAACGTCTTCCTTTTCATCATGATACATAGATATATCCCAATTGTACGAACAACAAAATTTATTATAATTCTATATTGATTGAGGTATACTACTCTTTAATCCCCTTAAGGGATCAAGGGGAAAGGTTCCAAAACATTAAAAAGTGAACATTCCAATGGCTAATGTTTGTCAAATTGACAACAATTATAATGAAGTTCTCTAGTAAGGACAGTCAAAACTAATCAATACGCATAAAAATATTACTCCAACAATAACATTATAACCACTTTCCTTAAATTTCCACTTAACTCTACCGTTAATATCACTAGCCAACATTCTTCATTCAATTGATGACCAACAATTATAATGTTTATAATACAGAATGAATGTGTGTCTATTCTCATGCCTTCGATTTGGAAAGATTATTGGAGTTGTAAGAGACATGGCTAGAGAATACATTCTAAGACATTACAAAATTAGATCTTAGAAAGGTTTTAAAAATTATAGAATGGTTGTAGGCTGAAGTTACATATGTTCACTAGTTTGAGTGGCCAATTCATGCTTTGAAAAACAACCAGGTCACAAAAACAAAGGTTTGTGACCTATCTCACTTATTCAACCACCAAATGAAGGAGGGGATAGGAATTTGACAACCATATGGAGTTGATGTGACTCATTCTAAAAATAGGATAATGAGTTCTGATGGAATTTACAATGATTAAAGGGAAAAGTTATAGAGAAATATATTAATAATTATGCATTTTGGAGAAATGTAAATATTGAAGACATGATTCCATTATTGATTATCATAACTACAACAATGAGAGTTACAACATCTATATACCATTGCACTTAATTACAAATGAAATTAATTAAATGTATTGGAAAGGAAAGCCATGACTTAAAAAAATAAGAATGTCAATTAATCAAGTAATCAAGTCATACTATAATTCATCAACCATTGAAAAATTAATTGCACATGAGGAAACAGATTTTTACCCTTAAAACCAACTGAGAGAACAAACATCAGATGGTTGCTCAACTTTCATTTTGAAAATATTAGGTTACAATGTAGGCTATGTGCCCATGGTCCATTCAACATTTTGCGCAACCAGTCCTCTTGTATATCCTAGTCCAATCAATATTTTGTACAATCGGTCATGTTGTGTATCCTCACCTCTTGGCCAAACGACCCTAAGTTGTGATTCCAATTACAAGTAGTAATCGGTAGAGATGGGGTAATGTGAACATGAAGCTTCCTTGTCTTTTCATTTCCCATTCTCCAACTTTTATCTCCTATTTCACTTTTATTTTTGTTCCTCATTTATTTATTTATTTCTTATTTAATTTCATTAATGCTACATGCATTATCTTTTCTTTAACCATCATTAATTGTGAAATTTCTTGTGGGTATTGACTCATAGAACCATTCATTTTGGCTGGATCATTTTTTTATAAGTGGGATATTGATGCATGTGCATTAGGCCAAGCACATAAACCAAAGTCTTAACAATGTGATGCATTGGGCACTGGCTAAAGTTGAAGAATTAAAAAGTTTATTCCTAAATTTTGGACATTTAGTTAGAGAATTTTTGAACATTTAGTTAGAAAATGGTTAGAAGATTTTAAATAAAGACTGGAATTAAAAAAACAGTTAGGGGTAGTTTTCTTTGCTTTTTACAAGGGAGTATTTGTTTTTAATCTCGGGATTTCATTTTTGGAAGTGTTAGCCTCTGGAGAAACAAGAATGAAAACCTTCTTATATGAACTGGTGTAAATGTCTCTCTCTACCAAATAGAAGTCGATTATGTTAATAAATGTTGCTGCAAGTTGTTTAAAAGAATGATAATTGATAGTTTTGGGAGTTTAATCTAAATAGGAGTTCTTTCGGCACATTTGTGGGTGATACTAGGTGAATAGATACAATTGACTAAACACTGCAAGTGGATTCGATTTATTCTTATTTACTTCATGATTTGGCAAACAAATTCAATTTTGTAAACATGAAGATGTTGTAGATTTTTTTTTGTCTCTGCATTTGATGGTCAAATATGGAGTTAACTGCTTGTTTAATCTTGAGTTTCCCAAATGTATCTCATTATCCATTCTTTGTTATTGGTGTTTGAGATAATCACTATTCTTTTATTGTCATTATAAGCTATCTGGAAAAAATACGTACGTAGAATTGGGTGGGAAAAGAAGTGCTACCAAATCTTTATCCAGCGCTAGTGCAAGGTTCTTTTGATATTTGGTTTTATCCCTTTCATCTCTTTAGTTCCATCATTTTTTAGTATCATAGCAATAATGTTTTTTTCTCCTACATTATATAGAGATGAATAGACAAGATGGAAGAGAATGAGGTCAAAGAGGAAGACCTAGGGACAATGCATAACTCTGAGAAGAGATAAGGAGACTAGAAGTTTGATTAGAATCCATGGAAGTGGGAAGATAGCAAGATCCTGAAGGTGGAGATATTAGTGAGCCCGATGAGGTACCTGAAGAAGAAGAAGCAGCACGTGCTGAAGTTAGATTGTTGAGAGCAGTATTGGGCTCAAGTTCAAGCCTAAATCCCAAACTCTCCATTTACAATGGTAGTTTGAAGGATGAGAACCTAATAGAATGGATCAGTGAGATGGAAAAGTATCTTGAGTATGACAAGATTGACATAAACAAAATAGCTAAGTTTGTATGGACAAGGTTGAGAGGTCACACTGCACTTTCATGGGACAATGTACAAGATGAAAGAAGGAAGAAGGAAAAACCAATGATAAAGAGTTGGGATAAAATGGTGGAAAATATTAAGAGTAAGTTCTTTCAAAAGGATTACTAGATAACTCTCTATAGACAGGTGAAAAATATCAATAAAAAGATGATGACAGTGAGGGAGTACACCGAAGAGTTTTACGAGGTGAACTTGAGAGAAGGTAATGTAGAAGATAACCCAGGGAAGACAACAAGGTATATCAATGGTTTGACGCTGGATATACAAGATGAAATCAACATACTTTCTGCAAGAACAATAGAGGAGGCATACCAGTGAGCTTTGAAAACAGAAGAAAATATAGCAAGGAAGCAAAACTCTAGTAGAGGATGTGGTTTTGCTAGAGGGAAAGGACATTCAACTGAAAAAGGGAAGCTTCCAACACAAAAGAATGATGTAGGAAGTTCAAATAAGCAAGGAAAATCTGAGAAAGAAGGTGGAAGCAAAGAAGGAAGACCTTACCAGAGAGGTAGAGGTAGAGGAAGAGGTAGAGAGACAACCTATCAATGTTATAGATGTAACAATTTGGGTCACTGATCTTTTGAATGTCCTAAGAATGAGAATATGAGACAATGAAGTGCATACATAGCTCAAACCAAACTAGTAGAGGAACAATCACCTAAAGCGGAGAATGTGTCAAAGACCGGAGAGGTGTTGACGATGCACAAAGTCCTGTTGAAAGCAACAAAGGAGACTGCTGAACCAGTTCAAAGGAAATCTTTATTCAAGACAATGTGTAAGGAAAAAGGTAAATGCTGCAAATTGGTGATTGATAGTGGAAGTACATACAATTTAGTCTCCCAAGAAATGGTGGAAAAATTGGGATTGAAAAAGGTTAAGCATCCCACACCTTATAAAGTGTCGTGGTTGTAAAAAGGACACCAATTGTTGGTACAAGAGAAAAGTGAAGTTGATTTTTAGATTGGTAAGTACAAGGACAAGGTACTCTGTGACATAATGCAAATGGATGCTTGTCACATTCTTTTGGTTCACCCATGGCTATTTGACAAGAATGTGATACATGATGGAGAAAGCAATTATTATAAATTCTAAAAGGATGGAATCAAGCACACTCTTCTACCATTGAAAGAGGAAAGAACAACTTAAACAAGAATCCCATAACTACTTCTGCTAGGTGGAAAGGAATTTCTACAATAGATGGAAGAAGAAGAGGTAAGTTACGTAGTGGTTTGCAAGCCAAAGGTGGTACTTATGCACATTGAAATTGTACATTTACCTATCGAAGTTCAGGATTTTCTGCATGAGTATCATGATATTGTAGTTGATGATTTTCCAAATGAGTTTCCACCCAAAGGAAGCATCAATTATTATAAATTCTAAAAGGATGGCATCAAGCACACTCTTCTACAATTGAAAGAGGAAAGAACAACTTGAGCAATAATCCCATAACTACTTCTGCTAGGTGGAAAGGAATTTCTACAACATATGGAAGAAGAAGAGGTAAGTTATGCAGTGGTTTGCAAGCTAAAGGTGGTACTTATGCACATTGAAATTGCATATTTACCTATCGAGGTTCAGGATTTTTTGCATGAGTATCATGATATTGTAGTTGATGATTTTCCAAATGAGTTTTTTCCCAAAAGAAGCATCAATCATCACATAGAATTGATACCGAGAGTAAGTTTTCCAAACAAGGCTGCATATTGAATGGCACCCAAAGAGAATGAAGAAGTGAGTAAGCAAGTCCAAGAACTGTTGGACAAAGGACTAATAAGAGAAAGTTTGATTTTGTGTGTTGTGCCTACAGTACTAAATCCAAAGAAGGGTGGAGAATGAAGAATGTGTACGGACTCCAGATAAATTCAACAAGATCACTATTCGCTATAGGTTTTTGTTGCCATGGATGGATGACATGATGGACTTCTTGAGTCGAGTAGTTTACTTTTCAAAAATTGATTTGAAAAGTGGTTATCATCAAATCCGGGTTAGAGAAGGGGATGAGTGGAAGACAACTTTCAAGACCAATGATGGATTGTACAAGTGTTTTTTCATGCCATTTGGCCTCTCAAATGCACCCAGTATGTTTATGCGACTGATGAACGAAGTCTTGAAGGAGTTCATTGGTAAGTTGGACATTGTTTATTTGGATGATATTTTAATTTTCAATAAAACTAGAGTAGAGCACTTGAGAGATTTGAAGTATGTTTTACAAAGATTGCAGCAAGAAAATTTATTGATTAACTTGAAGAAATGTTCTTTTATGAAGATTGATCTTGTATATATAGGCTTTGTTATTTCTAGGGATGGCTTGAAAATGGATCTAGAAAATATAGAAGAAATTGTAAATTGGTCCTCACCTAAAAATATTTCTGAGGTAAGAAGTTTTCATGGTTTAGACATCTTCTACTAGAAATTTATTAGGAATTTCAGTGATATTTGTGCACCAATTATTCACACCATTAAGAAGGATAGGCAGACATTTTATAGGACAACAACAGTAGAAAACAAATTTCAATTATTGAAGAAGAAGATCACTAAGAAGTCGATGTTGAAGTTTCTAGACTTCACTGAGCCCTTTCAAGTAAGTTGTGATGCCAGTGGGACAAACATTAGAGCTGTACATATTCAAGAAGATATGCCCATTGCATATTTCACCGAAAATTTAAATGATTCAAAACAGAAATAATCTTCCTACGACAAAGAATTTTATGAGCTGATTCAAGCTTTGAATCATTGGAGGAATTACTTGATGCCTATGGAGTTTGTTCTATTTTATGATAATTCTGCCTTACAATATATTATGTAGCATTATAAGTTAAATCATAAACATGCAAAGTGGGTGGATTTCCTTCAAAGTTTTACTTTTGTTTTGAAGCACATCAGTGGGAAGGAAAATAAGGTTGCTAATGCTTTAAGTATGAGATGTTTAATCATACAGGAGAGCCAAATACATATTTTAGGCTTTGATTATTTGAAAGACATGTATGACATTGATGTTAATTTTAAAGAAGCTTTTGTAGCATGTACGAATTGACTCAATAGGGACAGCAGTCCATGGAAAGATTTTATGTTGCAGGATGGACTATCAAGAACAATCAACTATGTATTCCCAATTGCTCAATGAGGGAAAACTTGGTTCAATAAAAACATAATGGTGGGTTGGATGGACACTTTGGTGTTGATAAGACACTTGGGAAGCTGAGTCACTTTTATTTTTGTCCTAAGATGAAGGCATATGTACAAAGGTATGTGAATAAGTGCAGGATATATCAACATGTGAAAGGAAGGAGTCAGAATGTTGGATTGCACATACCTTTACCTATTCCCAATAGACCTTGGGATTATGAAAGTATGGATTTTGTTTTGGGTTTACCGAGAAATCAATGAGGTAATGATTCAATCCTTCTAGTGGTGGATAGATTTACAAATATGGCTCATTTCATTCCATGTTTCAAAACTAGTGATGCTACCCATGTGGCTAATTTTTTTTTAATGAGATTGTTCAGTTGCATGGATTGCCAAAGAGTATAATTTCTAACAGTGACACAAGATTCAAATGGCATTTATGGAGGAATTTTTAGAAGAATCTTGGAACTAAGATAAATTTTAGCTCAACCTATCATCCACAGTCTGATGGACATACAAAGGTTGTAAAAAAGAGTTTGGGTAACATGTTGAGGAGTTTAGCAGCTGGCCGACCCAAGCAATGGGATCATGTATTAGACCAAGCTGAGTTTTCCTATAATGACTCACCAAATAGAAGCACGGGAAACAGTCCATTTCAGATCTTGTATGGCATGCATTCGAGAGGGATTTGTGAGCTAAGAGACTTGGGAAATCTTGAACATAGAAGTGTTTATGAAGAGGATTTTTCAACATCCATGAGTGAGTTGCATGAGAAATTAAAGAAGAGATTACAAGACACAAGCTATAGATATAAGCAGCGAGCATATTTGCACATGAAAGAGGTGAACTTTGAAGTGGAAGACATGGTCCTATTCCATCTAAGAAAGGAGAGGTTTCTAAGGGGAGAGTACAACAAGTTGAAAATGAAGAAGATAGAACCTTGTAAGATTCTCCACAAGTTTTCAGCGAATGATTATGAGCTAGAGCTACCTCCAGGCATTGGAATTTCACCCATTTTTAATGTAGCATATTTGTATTCATACACAGTTGGTGATTCAACTCAAACTTCTTGGAATTTTGACCACAATGAAGGCAAAGAACAACAGTGGTTGAAACAAATGCCTATGGAAACTAGTTTAGAAGCTGGACATATTTTGGATACATGTTTTACAAAGAATACTAGGAGGAAGGAATATTTAGAGTATCTGGTGAAGTGGATAGACTGTCCGATGGAGGATTCTACTTGGATGGAGGAAGAAGCACTACACAAAGTAGGTCATTATGTAGAAGATCTTATGAGCAGGAGCTCATAAAAATTTCTCTCTTAGGGAGCCTAATGCAGGTGCATTAGGCTAAGCACATAAACCAAAGGCTTAGAAATGTGATGGATTGGTCACATGCTAAGGATGAAGCATTGAAAAGTTTATTCCTAAATTTTGGACATTTAGTTAGAGAATTTTTGAGCATTTAGTTAGAAAATGGTTAGAAGATTTTAAATAAAGATTGGAATTAAAAAAACAGTTAGGGGTAGTTTTCTTTGCTTCTTGGAAGGGAGGATTTGTTTTTAATCTCGCGATTTCATTTTGGGAAGGGTTAGATTCTGGAGAAATAAAAATGAAAACCTTCTTGTATGCAATAGTGTAAATGTATCTCTCTACCAAATAGAAGTCAATTATGTTAATAAATGCATCTACCAGTTGTTTAAAATGGTGATAATTGATAGTATTTGAGAATTTAATCTAACTGGGAATTCTTCTGCACATTTGTGGGTGAAACTGAGCGAATTGATACAGTTTACTGAACATTTTAAGTGGATTCGATTTATTCTTATTTACATCATGATTGGGCTAACAAATTCAATTGTGTAAACGTGAAGATGTTGTAGATATTTTTTTTTTTCTGCCTTTGATTGTCAAATATGGAGTTAACTTCTTGTTTAATCTCGAGTTTCCTAAACGTATCTTGTTATCCAGTCTTTGTTATTGGAATTTGAGATAATTGATACTCTTTTAATGTCATTATAAACTATCTGGAAAAAATACTTGCGAAGAATTGGTCGGGAAAAGAAGCACTACCAAATCTTTATCCAACACCAGTGCAAGGTTCTTTTGATATTTGGTTTTGTCCCTTTTATACCTTTAGTGCCATCAGATATGGATTCATCATAAAAAACCTGTATGAACTAGGATTACAAACCCAAGAACATCATAAATAATAAGAAAAATAAATTTAGTTTAAACATATTGCTTATGTTATTTAGATAGCTAATGGCCTTCTTATAAGTTCACAATGTGTCCAGTTTAAGCATGCTTCTAAACATAAAATAATAATAAAATATGCATGTAGCATGAAGGATGGAAGAATAGTAAATATTGCAATGCGCACAAGGCAAGAGGTAAAATATTTGCAACTAACATGTAACTAATTGTGTTGGAAATTTAGGAATGGTCCCTCTTGGAGGGATGAGTTATTTAAGAGCACCCATATTCCATATCAATTCCTCCCATTTCATATCGAAAACATATACACTTTTGTCTTAGTTTAGGAATGGTTGTAGAGAGATAAAACATAAGCTAAATGTAACATATTTCCATGTTAAATGGTGTACAATAAGAAGAGGTATAATTGGAAGAAGAGTGGATTTATTGCCTTATGTTGAATGATTGCTCTAAAATTATGTGCATGTTGGAACCTTGTTTTGGAAGTATATCACCAATGTGACTAAAAACAATTGTTATAAGTCTTTGAAAAGTTGTTGGAGGTACATGAGAATGGATCTTATTTTCTCTACCTATGAAACTACAATGGCCATTTTTTCTTTATAATTTTGTATAATTTTATAGTCTCTCATGACTCGAAATTATTTCGTAAATATTTGAAAATCCTGATAATGTGGTTATTCTTTGGAAACCATACTTTTTGCATTGGTCATAGGTTTTGGGAAGAGAGTTGGGAATATGAGCAATATGGGTGTGCGGTGAACATTGGAGAGTCAATAATATTTAGAGCCTTTTTAGGTATTTCATTGAGGAGTGCATAGATAAATTTAGAAAAGTAGGGGGCTAGCAAATTTAAGGAACAAGTCTAAACAACATTTTTGGATTGGGAGAGGTAAGCATATGAGCAGATAATTCGATAGGTAAAGTGAAATTATCTAGGAAAAGAGGTGTATTATTCAAGGGATAATATTGGGTTATGGTTTCGTACAGTGTATGATAATGAGGTGGAACGTAGAGGGATTGTAAAGTGTAAAAAGGTGGTGGAGGGGCGGCATGAGACAATGGTACCCTAACGTTGGGTGGGTTATACATTAAAGGATAATGGTTTATAGGTAGGGTGTGTTAGGTGTGAGTGAGGAATTTCTATTAAAGTACCAAATAATGTTTATAGGAGTGAGAAGAGAATTGGTGATAGTTGCACCATTATTCACGAAGAGAGTGAGTTACAGATGGAAGAGAAACATAATAAAGTGAATGGATTTTGAGAGTTAGTTTTAATTCCACAACTAGAGAAAGGGTAAAATAATTTTTTTGTGTATGAGTATTAAATAATGAATATTCATTGAGAATGGAAGCTAATAACCTACAATTGAATTTAAGTATGAGTACCATTTCCGCAATAGTGATGTGGATATAAACTTAAAGTTTGTTAAAGATATCCGTATAGTGTTGGATATTTTGACTTGGAGTTTGGCATAGTTACAACCATTGTAAAATAAAATCATCTAGGTATGCTAGAGGGTAAAAATGTTTTCAAAGGGATTGGAAAAATCTATCCCAAGTGTCAATACACTCATAAATGAAACTGATAAAGTGTATTTCCTCTAGTTCAAAGTGTGATTGCCACCATGCTAGGACCACATCATAGAGTTGGTATTCTTATAAGTACATGAAATGGGTTTAGTAATGTATGGATATAGTTCGAAATAAATAGTGATACTATGGATACATAAGCCCATAATCTCCCCTTACATTTTTCCTCCATACTTGGGTAAATAAATGCATATATATAAATGGAAAACAAGAGTGACCAGTATCCTGAATTTGTTTGCATATTATTTTTTGAGGGAGATAATGAGTTCCTATATTGAATGGGAATTAGGTGATTCAAAATTATATAACTAAGAGACATCATCTGGAGGCATGGTGAAAAGTTGTGAGAAGTATCCTTGAGTCTCATATGTGGAGGATAAGTGTCAAAAGTAGTGTTGTGATTATGGTTTTCTTAGATGTAACTCTGTTGTCTCAGAAATAGAGATTGACATTCAGGTTGAAGTGTAAAGGAAAATGGATCTTTGGGATTGGTGTATTTTATTGGAGAACATTAAGATAATAGATAAATGCTTATGCAACTTCAATAGTACAAAATAAATGTTTCTAAACCTTCAAGATTGTAACTAGGGGATTTTATTCTTGTACTGACAACAAGTATTCAACACATTATGTTCCCGATGTGCAAGAAAATATTGTATTTTAAACCATAATGATGTGTATATATCTTCCAAAATATCTAGAGAAGCTCTCAATTCAAATGTAGATATTGAAATAAAATTCATAAATAATGACGAAGGGGTGAAATGTAGTGACCATAGGAATTATATCATGAAATATTAAGTTGGGATCAAGATGCATGGATCAAGATGCTAAATCATTTCTTTTCGTACCACACCATAAATACTCCCGCATATAATAATAAAAATTATGTAACCCTAAAAGATCATGTGGGAGACTCAAACCTGTCATTGAAGTGTAAATGGCCACCATGTTTTGGTGATGGGAGGGAGGGAACATTGGGAATCATTTCAAATTAATAGATGCATATACATGTATAAGAAATTGTGACTATCAAGCAAGGTATTAGGAGTATGTAGGTCCCTCTTCTACTTTGAATCTAATTCTACCAAGTATATGTATGCATTTCTCATGATCATATGGTAATCCCATAAATAACATCTCATATCTTCTTACAAATTGAACACCTCCACAACCACGAAATATAACTTAACATTGTCCACACTAATGGCTATCTAGGAATCGAACCAAGTTATTTTAGGGGTCTTTTCTGATATTTTGAAATGAACAAATAGAATAAGGTAATGTTTCCCAAGTCAACTCTAGAAGTCATCATAAGAGATCAAGTGACATACATATTTTTCTATCCACCCATTCTTGTTGGGATCTCTCACATAGTTAAAAATGTGATTCCTTAACTTCATTTGTGGATTAAAGAATCAAATAACACTTGTGTCATAAGAAAATAACTATACCTTTTAACAAACCATCCACCCCGATATCAATCTTTCTTTCTAAAATATTGGGTCAAGTTATGTTGGTTGAATTTACTATCAAATAGATATGGAGAGAATATTTTTTAGGATGAAAACAATGTTGGGTTGGTTGATTTAGTAAATTACATTTAATTCAATAGGGAACACATCCTTCCT
This sequence comes from Pseudotsuga menziesii, assembly GCA_001517045.1. NCBI lineage: Eukaryota > Viridiplantae > Streptophyta > Pinopsida > Pinales > Pinaceae > Pseudotsuga > Pseudotsuga menziesii. The sequence goes on from LPNX010477535.1 coordinate 941,061, forward strand.
TTTCTATGATTATTTTTTTCTACAATATTTGGATATCCAAAGAATCACAACTATATAGTCCATTGTGTTATAATGATGTTGCATATAGCTCACATTTTTCAATAATACAGAAGTAAATATCAATCAAACATCATGTATTGGACATGAGATAGGATAAGTGAACATATGGATACACCTAATCAATATATCTGCCACATATAGATTATAAATTGCTTTATGGTATGAAGGTATAGAGGAATGATGGAGGTGAGGTACATAGGTAATATCCATCTAGAAATACCTAATGAAAAATATGAGTGATATCCAACAAAAAGCTGATCTAGAATTCATCTAAATTAAAGATAAAGGGGCTTGGTGGGAGACTTAAAATTATAAAGGAAAAGGAGTGAATCACTGATACCAAATGATGTGAAACTGATATAAACCATCAATCCATACCTAGGAATAAAAAAAAGCCATGACTCTAAACATATCATGTTTATGATATTAATCTCACCAAAGGCCTTTTTATAGTTAATAATTGATACACTTTAAATTAATGAAAAATAGAACATAATAATTCAAGATGCAAACAATATGAAGGTTGGAAAAAATAGTAAATAATGTAGTGTGTATAACTTGAGGGATGAAAATATGTAACTAATAGTAACTAATTACCATATAATCATGGGCATGCACCCTCTTGGAGGATCAATTTTATTGAGAGTTCTCATGTTCCATATCAATCCCATTAAAATGGTTTGTGAACAAAGTATGTTTCTCGAGGAATTTACTATGCCTTATGGACTAAAAACCAAATTGAATGAATGTGGAAGGACATTTCTATTAGGGTTTCAAATTCTAGGAAAAAACTTTGAATCAACAGGGATTTCCTCTTGGTGAACTAACCATACCCCAAACTAGCACAAGTGAATAAATAAATTATACTAAGGTGCTTGAGAGAACCATGCTTAAGAAGGGAAGTGACCACATAACTTCAAAAGAAGAGGTGCTCCCCCTATTATCTTTGGAATGGGGAAGTGATACATATTATGGTAGAAAATATTTATTTAAAAGAAAATTAGACTCTTAGAAAATACATGGAGGTCTTAATACTATGGTCTAGGAATGAATTTAAAAACAACAACATATACCTTATAAAGGAGACGTTTTCCCAATAATATTATAGGTAAATGATGATGTGGTTTTGTGTACTATGAAGGAGGCTCAATGACCTAGCAATAAAAAAATTCCTTTCGAAGATGTAATTAATGCTTCTTGAGATTATGAGTGATGCATAAAATGAAATCCCATGATATAAGAAATGGAAAAGGGATCACAAATGTGTATCATTGTCAAGGAAATATAGAAACTAATTGGATAAAATAAAGAAAAATTTATCATTTGCTGCCAACAATCATTTCTTGGAAAATTTGGAGGGTGAGGAATACTTGTCTATTTGAAAATAATCTTCAAATATCCTTCAATATCTGTAGTCGCATTATTTAGTTGACTGAGGATTTCATATTGACATCTGTAACATTCACCAGACCCATATTTTTTAAGGAAATCCAACCAATCGGTGCTACTTCCTTTTTTTATGGGGCAATCGAAGATGGATTTTCTGGTGCATGTGTAGCAGTCTTTCAATTTCAAACTGCATTGTGGTATAGGTTCAAATACGAAAGAAGAGCTATTATCTCTTTGGTGCTTATGCAAAGTTTCTATAGTCTTTGGTATTGTCTCTTTCCAGGTTAATGGTGACTCAAGGGTTACCATCAAATGGGCTAGAGGTGAATTCAATCTTCAATTTCTTACCCCCACTCCTTGGTATAAAATAATTCAATACATGATAAACTATTTTCACAATATAAACTTCCAACACATCTTTAGGGAGCAGAATTGGTTGGAAGACCATCTTTCTAAAGCAGCACTAAATGGATAAATTGACATTCTACTATGGGAAGAAGTCATGGATAACACACTAATTGACTCGAGATCCATCAACATTTTTAAAGGTTAGACTAATGATTAATTTTTTTCATTGATTATCCATGTTTTGAATCTTAGTAATGAACTTATAGTTTTTTGTACGCCTATGTCATTTTGGATTGAACTTGGGATGAACTGTCTAGTTACTTAACATTGTACAAATATCATCATAATATTTTTTGTCTATGAGAGAGATTATGTAATTTTTGATTCACATGAATAACAAAAGTATGTTTTTTTCTACTGGAAAAAAGCCAAATTTTACATATTATAAAAAAATTGATTATATTAAGGTATTCAAAACCTATTACAAACTTACATAATAATGTCGACCCCTCTCTATATAGATATATCATTTTTTGCAAAAAAATCTCTTATTAGTACTATGTGTCTATGCATATTTATATATATCTATGTATTATCAACAAATTCTATTGTCTAGGTTATAAAGTGTTGCATGCACACACAGACACTATATCTTTGAGAAAAAATAACATACTACAATTCAAAAATCAAATTTTACATAATTATACAAAAAGTAATTGAACACAAATTATATATTTTGAAAGCTAATTAAATATTGATTATGTTTTATCTAGCTTACATCGTATTTAAATTCATTGTTCAACTACCTCAAATCATCCCTTCAAGTCAAGGTTCTCTTTTTCATTTTTCTTTTTTTTTTTAGATTTGTAATTATACCACTTACATGTCTCGAGAGACCACCAACATTGGACATCAAATCATGCCTACAAAAATTTCTTGTAAGTTTATTAGCATGTATTTCTTCTCAAATATCCCTAATATTAAAAATCACGATTATTTACCACTTGCCATTGTGGATCACTTCTTGAAAATGATAATCATGGTTTCATGCAAAACGTTTATTGATGTACTTTAGACTACCAAAGTATTCCTAAGACATATATGTGGATTGCTGGGGTTCTAACATCCATAATGTTTCATAGTGTTCTCATATTCATTAACCACGTTTTGAAAACTATGTGGGATATTTTGTAATGCCCCTTTTTTGGAATTTTAGAGAAAATTAAAAATTGGGCAAATTCAAGCTTGGCTAGTCATGACTCTAGAGGGTTCCAAATTTATCCAAATGGTCTCGAAATTGAAATTAAATGGTATGGTGAGTATTAAAACATACCAAGGTGGTTTATGGACACTTTGTATCTGACTTTATACCTCTACAACCTTGTTTGGGGTTAAGGAGAAACAATGCAAAATGTGGTTGACTAGTCCTTCTTGGTTTGGTTCCAAACACCACTAAAAATTTCCAAAACTATTATGGAGGGAAAATATGAGATTTAAAACATAATAAAAGACCTCAGAAACTTAATGGATGAATCATAAATTCATTTTTACATGTTACTCAAGTTTGCACAACTTTGGCCAATTTCTACATTTAGACTAGAGAAACCAAAGTTGACCCAAATGGACCCAAATGAATTCTAATTCTATGTGGAAGAGATTTAGGGGTATTAGGAAATATGAATTCATAATATTAATTCTCATACACTTTCCAATTGATTTTTCAAATTTATTTTTTCGATAGGGAATGAAGGAGAAAACACTAGGAAACCAATGTTAAAACCCCCCAACGGTAGATGACACTTTTGGCCCTCCAAATGTAGTATGACCCTCCAAAATTTGAGAAAAGAGTATGGGGATGAATATTAGACATCAATTATGTAATTAATAATTTTTATTAGTTCTTCAAATGGTTATAAAGTACAACATTAGTATGATAACGTTTAGTAAAACTGCTTACGGGGAAATGACATTGTTATCTCCATTTTAATTCATAAAAAGTATATGAAATAGTTCATAACATGACATTATGAATGCAGATCATACGCATAATATAAATTTCTTTCTCAAAATAATTTAATCATCATATAAATTCCTTAATACATACCATATATATAACGCCTTCGAAATGGAAGTCAAACACATGAAAACTAGTCAATTGAACCGAGTCATGGCAAGCCTTTCAAACATGGATTTCTGATATTTTGACTTACAGAGAAAATGGAAATAATATTACAAAGACATGCATCATATATTAATTCCCCATCATCATCAAACTCATAGAAATTTCCTCATACAAATATGTTATACAACTCTTTCGAAAATGGAAGCCAAATACATGAAAACTAGTCATTCAAGAGCATGGGAATGCAAGACTTTCGTACATGTATTTATGATATTTCAATGTAAAAATAATATGGAAATTATATTACAGATACATACATCACATTTCTCAAATTTTCCACCAAATATACTCAGCAAATCGCAAGCACCACTCCAATATGTGCACCCTCTGTAAGGTTTGCCATTGCACCAAAACTTGTAGATGTTGGTGAACATTTGAAACCCAGCACAAGCCCAATCACCAGGAGTGGTGGTTAAACCACTTGTTTCATATTCCCATAGGTGCATTGGTTATACCATGTGGAGGTACCCAATACTCCAACACCCCACCTCTGGCGTAGCTCGGGGGAATTGAACCTGATACCTATGCTCTGATACCATGTGAGGTTTGCCATTGCACCAAAACCTGCAAATGTTGGTGAACATTTGAAATGTAGCACAATCCCAATCACCAGGAGTGGCGGTCAAACCACTTGTTTTATATTCTCAGAGGTGTGACAGTTATACCATGTGGAGGTACCCGATACTCCAACACCCCCAATATGAGAATGTGGGGGAATGGAGAACAATGAATGAGAAAATAGGGGAATATATGAGAATTTGAATCTATGGTGCTTAAACCTAAAACTAAAAATACTTCATTAATATCCAATGAGAGGTATGAATGGCCTCTCCATCAACCAACTTGGAAAGGAATCGAACTCCCTTGAAATTGGTTCACAAAAAGGGAGAGTGAACACTCATCATGCAATGGACAAGCAAAATCGCTCCAAAATGAAAAAGGACAATTAAAAAATGATCAAAATATAGTATCCTTCCTTATTACATCCTTTTATTAACTTAATGAGGCATACTAATGTCTAATTTCCCTCCATGGGATTCCTCCAACTCATGTTAATGGTTTAGTAACTCTCATGACACTTGTCTTCCTCTTCATGATCCAATTCTTTCCCAAATTCGAATGGCTTCCTATAATTCCCAAATTATACCTCTTGGTGGCTATTTTAATCCCTTAAATGTCATATTTTTCATATTTCTACAATCAGGTATGAGTTTTTCATATTTCTCCTTTAATCTTTCATCATTTCTTGTCATAGAGTGCATGGAATCTCCTTCCAAGTGGCACACATTGTATTCTGATCTCTTTCTCTTCCATGAGAGTTACATTCCTTTACCAATTTGAATTAATTGTATCATTATATTCTATTTTAAACCACATAAGCCTCCAATAGTGTTACATTACCCATGCGTTTGAATTTGGATGAAGATAATGTCAAGTGTATGGGGAATCTAGTCATCCAAAGGTTTCACAAGCTGCCAAGTGTCTTTATGAACCCATGCCACTTTATTTTATCAGAATTTATCATTTATGTGACCCATTTAAATTTTAATATGGTAAACTAAAGTCCTTTTCGGTTCCATATCTCCTTATTACAAAATTTATGTTTCCATGTCAACCTAAGGAACTAGTAGGTTGGTGGAACATTATTTGCATGTAGTCTTATTTTGAAGTTCTTTAATTCGGGACATGACAATCATCCCCACTCAATATTTATTTTCATCAAGAAATTTCAAACACATTTTTTGAATAAAATTATTTCCTTCCAAAACTTTGCTTCAAACCTTAGCTGCAATTTGAGAAGTGGCACTCATGTACTACAATTGTGTGTTTCCAAAAGTAAAGATATGTGGATTTTTGAATATTGATATATCTTGTGACATCACCAATAACACCAAATGGATTAATAAAATACATAAAAACCAAAATTTCACAAATAACCCTTACTTCCATCTTTTTGAAACCTTTTATGAACTTTCAGCCCTTTTGCTTTTGTATAATTCCTTGAAGTTGGTACTGAATTACCAAACTTGAATTTCCAAGGTTCCAAGAAATTTTTAAAGAGGAACCACAATACTTGTTGTTTATCTACTCTAATTACAATCATCTTATCAAATGGTGACTCAATATCCCCTACTGCTTGTTCCCCCCAAATCTGAAACCAAGCAATAGCTGTATCTCATTGCTTGTATTGCACCCTTCCAAACATCATGAGTACAAAATATATAACATTAAAATACATAACTACATCATACAATTTTACATCAATAAGGTACCTCATCAAATGATCGTGAAATTTCTTGTACATCTAAGTAAGTAGATCATAATGTGGCCCATACACAAAAGCATCAAGTATTATATCAAATATGCTCCAATGACATAGGCGAGGATCCCATGTCCTATAATTCTGCTCCAAAAGAATGTAATATGCATCAAAATTATAATTATTCGTGTGTTATTTCATCCAATAAGTGAATGAAGAACCATAACCAAAATATGAACCAAATAAGGAGCAAAGAAAACATGAAGACTTCAAGTGGCTTAAATAAGTCTCTTCAATACACCCTTAAATATGTATATCATCATAAGTAACAAAGGCTGTTGCTGAAAATGTAAAGAATATGGCACTCTAGTCATGTCATAATCAAAAGGAGAGATAGAAATTTCATACTCTTCATGTGGCACCATCAAAAACAAACCTTTAACCCATACTTAATTAGAATGAATGATGTAAAATATGGAAGTGTAGGATGTAGGAGAAAGAACCAACTCACCCAAAGGATTAGAAGTGAAAAAATTTCATCATGTGAAGGATCTATAAGGGTAGGAACATGCATCTCCCTCAAAAGTGTGACACTTTCCTCATATGTTGGTTCCAAGGTAGTGGAATCATGCACTTGTTCAAATAGTGTGTAACCATTTTAAAGAGGAAACTCAAGTTCCTCTTCCACCACAACAAGTGATTGGATCTCATCAAGCTCATCTTCAAACATATGAAGAACCTGCAAGTTTCAATGTTTCTCATGATCCCTCGTGTCATGAGAATCCTCCAAGCAATCTACCATATGACAATCTGAGATGTAGGCGGAAGAACATGTATCTTGCAACCTCTCAGTCATTTTGAATTTTGAGCTTATGAATATCCTCATTATTATTCAAGTATGCTTAATGTAGCCATTCATTAAGCTCAACCAAATTGTTTCTATCAAAAATCAAAGACATGAAATTACATTTGATGTTGCACATTGCTCTTTGAATCTTCTCCATGTCTTCAAGGAAGGATGGCTCGTCTAATGAAGAAACCTTCCAACAAGAATTTTACACCAATTCTTTAGTGTCAATGAGTATGATAAGGGCCTCATGGATATTCCCTTCACTCATATTCCAAGACCCTTCAACAAAGTATGGTTCATGGGAGTGAACCTCCTCTTCTTCTTTCTTATTTATTTTAAAAACTTCTTGAAGCTAAGGTGGTGATGTGGAAGTTGATCTTGGTTCTTCATTATCTGTCACAAGGTATTCATCTTCATGCTTATGATAAATTTGTATTCCAAAAAAATTTTCAAATATGATCTCTATTTCATCAACATAGAGTTGTGAGCACCCATCAATAGGTACTCCTTCATATTTCAATGACCCATCAATATATTCTCTTTGTTTTGTGCAACCCCCACCAATAAGGATTGTGTGTTTGCCTTCACCTTCATCTTCATGTTATTTTCTGAAATCACCTCAAGTTGATTGATGCTCCACTTCATGAATCCCTACCTCTTCCTTTAATGGTGTATCTAAGCTCTTTTCATCTCCTTTAGAACAAAATTTCTTCCACATGATGTCCTTATAAGTGTTTATAGCTTCATCATTTATAGGGAAGGATAAGGGTGAGTGCACAAAGTTGAGGGATCTTTTAGATGCAATGGTAGAATGAAGTCAATCACTCTTGATCCATAAAATAGAAATCATCCCAATCAATCTAGACCCTACTAATCCTATTCCCAAGGCTGCCAACATGCATGCCAATTAGGATAGTACACAAAAATGTGCTCATGTTTTACCTTGCAAAAAAGCGCTCCTGTTTTGCTTCAATAAAACACGCTCTCGTTTTGCTTCAATAAAACGCACTCCCATTTTGCTTCAATAAAATGCACTCTTTTTTTTCATCAATAAAACGTGCTCCTGTTTTGCTTCAATAAAATGCGCTCCCGTTTTGCTACGATAAAACATGCAAAATGGGGGGGGGGGG
>LPNX010477535.1:951249-977245 GCA_001517045.1 Pseudotsuga menziesii
GTGACCTATAGATGTGTGATGTGGGTGTCTGTGTGTGTGAGAGAGAGAGGGTTGGGGAATAGATATGGGTTGGGGGATAAGTGTAGTTGGATGAGTTGGGGAGCAAGAAAGAGTTGAGAGAGAGGTTCTAGGGGGATCTGTGTGTATGTGTGAGAGGAAGGGAGAGAGAGAGGGGGGGGAAGGAATGTTTAGGGGTTTCGGTGGAGGGGGTGCTAAGTGATTAGAGATAGAAAAATAGGGGGTGTTTAAGAGTTAGAGGTAGAGAGAAAGGATTATGGGTTTAGGGGTGGGGGGAAGGGGACATACATGTGTTAATGGTAAGGGGGGACATAGCTGTGTGAGAGAGAGAGATTGAGAACAAATGGGGTGGTGGGGTGTTAGGAAGAGAGAGGAGGGGGGTTAAAGGTAGGGAGAGGAGGAGGGGGGATTAGAGGTAGGGATAAGAGGAGGGGGGGTTCGTAAGAGTTAGGGGGAAGAGGGGAGTTATAGGGGGACATCAAATAATAAAAGTATTGGTATAATTGACAAAAAAGCACTCATTGTAGTATTTAAAAACACGCGCGCATTGTGCTTCACTAAAACGTGCTCCCATTTTGATTCAATAAAATGCGCTCCCATTTTGCTTCAATAAAATGCGCTCTCATTTTGTTTAAATACAAAAATGTATTCCATCCAAATGATAAGGTTGAGCCTCCACCCATGCTTGCATGGAATTATTATGCCTATGCATTTGCTTTGTACTTTGCTTTAGATTCAACATTCTTATGCCTTGGAGTATGATAAACCATGGATGATTCAACATTATATCCAAATTTTCAATATGCTTGTGTTTAGCTATTCATCTGATTATGCTGCACACCTCCATTTTTTATGAGATTTTAGAAATAGATATGGTTTTTTTTGCAAATTCCAAATATGTAAATTTTGTTGGAGGAGTTGTCAATGAGCTGACTAATCGGAGATTAGGTCAACCGTGTAAGTCATGTCAATTGACTGAACTGATAGGTAGTTACTTGTAACTGTTTGTAAACATATATATTAGTATGTTGAGCCAGATGAGAACTTGGTTCAGTTTTTGCATATGTATGGACCCTCATGTAATGCTATAATATAATCTATTAGTTCTTACATATTATTGTCTCTTGTGTCTACATGATTATATTTTTCTGTGTATTATTGGTAACATTATGTGATCTGTGAGATTGCAACATTGGTTCCATTACCGGTAGTAAATATACAGATGTAATGACCATAAACAGATGATATCGGAGCAAGAGATTAAGAATTGGTGGGAGCATAAGATAGAAAATTATTTGCAGAACTACGCAAGGAGAAACATATTGACCATTTCTCAGGAAAAGGAGAAATTCTTCACTGAAAGACATTAGAAGTTTGTAGATTCGATACCTCAACTTTTGAAAAAAATTCTAGATAAAAAATATGGAAGCAACTAAATACTAAGAGTTACTGGAGAACTGATTCGAGGTGGATGAAAAAACTTATCGGAGTGGTTTGAAAAGATCACAGATGAGTTCTGTGAAGAACAAGCCATGGAGGAAATAGTTTCAGTTGAAAGCATTGAGGAAAAGTTTTATACAAACCTCATCGAGCAGTTCCTTTGCTCCTTACCGATCCTTTTGTTCAAATTCCTAATCAAGAAGGGAGTGGGCCATATCATAGAGCCGCATCCATCATTACGTGAACCACTACCAAATTCCAACTGGGCGGAGAAACAAAAGAAGTGCAAAAAATTCATTGCCGAAAGGGAGTGGGAGTATTTCCTAAGGAAATAAACATAACTATCTGATCTTTCTAAAGCATCGGGTAGGATACGGGGGGGGGGGGTATTTGGTCATGTTTCAGGGTAGAGTAAAAATGATTCTAGTTGACTAAAGAAAATAACATCACCAGCAATGGAAAGTTGACCTAAGAAGGAAATTGAACTGACAGTGACACACAAAGGTACGTTGGACTTGCAGAAGTTAGAAAGGGAGAAGAGGAAGAAAAGAAGGGAAGAAAGAAGGGAAAAATCTAGAGCGTTGCAAAGAGGAATGGCCACCAAGCTGACAGAACAAGGAAATCTACTAGAGTCGGGTCATGATCGACAGGAAGAAGGCATGGATCAAGAGGCATCACCCATGGAAGAAGACTTGTGGATAGAGTAGCAAGAAGCTCTCCAGCTAGAAATTCCCTAGGAGGTAAGACCTCTGTCTTCGACGAATCCGAGTACCCGAATTCAAGGCATTATCAAAGAAGACATATGACTAAGAGCTGGTGAGTTTGGTATATGGAGCCGACAAGACAACGAAATAAATGATGATAATCATTTATTAATCCATTGACTAGAGAAAGGAAATTAGGTAACACTTCACACATACCCTTCCAACTGAAGTATTCACTTGCTCTACCTGAGACATGAAGGAGCCCCCCCCTACCAAACACAACTTTACAAGAAAACAGAACAGTCGGACCTACAAACACATCAGTGCAGCTGGACATCGATAGAAGAAGTCGACCCGAAACGACTGCTTGTCAAAGAAGAAATGACAAAAAAAAGACCAATGGGAACGAAAGTTTCGTTGACAGTAGCTGTGAAGAAAGAGACACGCAGAATATCCCACTACCACCCCCACCACCACCCCCACCACCGCCACCTCCCGGAGGAGAAAACAACACCAACATGGGTCACGGATTAGTACATATTCCCCTCTATGAGGGTGACAAAGATCCTAGATGACATTGGTTTTTCAGTGAGTCAATATGGGAGGCAAATCAAGTTACGGTTGAAAAACAACAGATGGAACAGTTCGTTGGTGCTTTACGAAAAAGAGCACTAACTTGGTATATGACTTATATCGAGAGAGCTCCCTAAGCATCCAAGCTTACATTAATGCACAATTCTTATCTTTCTTTAAAACACCAGATGCAAAACATCTGGCAGCCAAAAAGATGAAAACAACATCTCAGAAACTAGCAGAGTCCGTCTGGGAATATGATAAGCAATGGAAAGACCTCCTTAGCCAACTAGACTATGTAATTGATGAACAATTATTAACTCAATGGTTTCTTGCAGGTCTATTACAGAAAATTCGGTGGCACATAAGCTTGGAGACATTTAAAACATATGAAGATGCACTTACCAAAGCTCTGTAAGTAGAGATGGATGAATATTTCCCAGCATATCACGTCGATACCAGGCTAGAAGAATAGCTAGAAATCATGCAAAAATCATTGAAAGAGATAAACCTCAAGAATCAGGATGTATGGTGTACAAAATGCTCCATGACCGAACACACTAAAGATAACTATCGATAAGACATAAGTCGACATGACGTTCGTTTTGTTCAGACAAAATGATTCTATGACATTTGTAAAGAACATGGAGAACATACAACAAAAGATTTCCCGTATAACATAAAAAATGGCAAAGCACCATGGTGTGCAATCTGTGAGGTAAAAAGTCATGCAACTGTCGACTACCACTTAAACTTGAAGAATAAACAAAACTATCAAGCAGTCTACTAAACAAATGCAGTCACATAGAAAAATGATAAATTTTCAAGGAACAATGAACAAAATGAACCAAATAATCAAAATATATGAAGGCCATCGATATGAGCATCAGTTCAAAAACCGTCGTGTAGGGTATGGAAGCCGAGGATGATTTTCTGGAAATCGTGACAATCGACCATGACGACCCATCCAATGCTTTACATGCTACAAAGAAGGACATCACTATGCAGACTGCCCATACAAAGATAGAATTAATATAAATTTTGTTACTAGCTCTGGCGTGGGCGATCACTCATTAGAGGATTATCCCATCATGCTCGACAAGATTAATAAAAAGAAAAATGTTAATGTCTTATCGTGTGTTCAAAAACATGATGTAATGAATACAAAGAACCTGCACATAGTAACCCAACAAAGGACAACAATTGGAAATGATAATCCACGTATAAGTAAATCAAAGAAAAGAATGATTATCCTAACTCAAACAAAACAAAAACAACTATATAATGATGCATCAGACATGTTTAAAGAATTTGCTAAGCAGGAAGCAGTCGATGATAGCCGACAAAACACAGTTAAAGAATTAATACGTTAGTACAGAATGATAAATAGGTGTCTCAATTCATTGACTTGTTGTATAATATGAAGCACAGTAATAATATAGAAAAACAAACCAAAAATATATGCATTTTGAACCAAAAAGACAAGAGTGATGCCGACCCACTTGTCGATCTATAAATCGAAGGATACCACGTTCGACAAGTCGTACTCGACTTCAGTTCACAAGTAAATATTATGAATCGATATACGTGGGAACAGTTGGGTAGACCTAGACTATATGAGTCAGGTATATGCCTCAAGTTAGCTAACCAGGGGCTAATCGAACCCATTGGGATCTGGAGAAATGCCCACATGACAATAAAAGGAATATTGACTAAAGTCGACTTTGAAATCATTGACCCTAAAGAAGGATCCAACTCATTCCCAGCCTTAGTAGGTTGACCATGCAGAAGAAAAATGAAAGCATCAATATCTTTAGACAAAGAAAGAATAAAATTAAAAGGAAATGGATAGAAAGTTATCATCCCTATTAATCCTTCCCAAGGCGAACCTTGGACTGAACCCATCAATGAAGAATTTGACATTAGACAATTATATCAAATTCAAAATAACGAAGACTACATTGAACCCAATATCTATGGTGGGATTCAGTTAGGCAACCAAGAATCAATAAGATATAATTCGGACGCAAAATGATATGATTGGGAAGTTGAAAACTATGAAACTCTAGCAAGGGGTTGTTGGACCATTTAGGCTATACAAAAGAAACCAACCCACCAATGCTTTTCAGTATCCATCATCCCAAAAATATTCAAAAGGAAAACTAGGGAATACCCTATCTTAACCCCAACAAATACAAGTATCAGAAAAAACCCAAGGTATAAAGAAAGAGAGTCCCCAATTTTCCATATAGAACAAGTCTCTAAGAACCTAGGTGAACATGGCCAACTACAAAGCCTAGTAGAAACCTTTACAGGACAATCAGCTTGATGGTGGGACACCCATCAGTCGAGACTACAGACTTGGACAACCCCTTTGACTTACTTTGTAGAAATATTTAGAGGAAGGAAGCTAACTAAATAGGCACAAATACCTATCTTCATCCAAGGGAAAGACCCAGACGAGCACATAAGAGCATGCGAAATAGAATGGAGAAGACTTGGTTATAAAGACAAACGTACATGGCCACACTTATTTCCCTCGACGCTAGTTGGCTTACCAAATAAATGGTATAAAATGGAAGAAGTACGAGGCGAAACGTTCCAATGGAACGAACTTAGAGAAAACTTCATCAAGGACTTCAGTTTTATACCACAAAATGAAAAGCTAGTCGAAACTACAAAGAAGATAAAAGCATTCATAGAACCGACTAGAAACAATAGTATGATACCAAACCATGATTGACTGAAAATATCATGCAATAACATTCAAACCAACATAATACCACCGTCGACAATACTGCAACTATAAAATGAAAATACGGAAGGAAAAATCTTTCGATGGAAATCATATCACTCAAAAACAACAAAACCAATTCAAATAGTACTGAAAGTCGACACAATTGACAAAGAAGACACCGATCGAATGATCACAGCAAACTTCCCTACTACATTCTCATAGTTCAAAGAAGGGATTTGACTGATCAATGAAGCCAAGGCATCAAAATGGATGAATTCCAAAGTTAAAACTAAAGAGTTTGACATATGAAATGATGAACGACTAAAAATGTCAAGAATTGCGATTATTGGAGTGAAGAGAAAACGACTAAAATAATAAACCTATAAAAATAATTCCAGGATGTATTTTCTCGAGACTATAAATATCTCAAAGGGCTAGTCCATGAAATGGGAAAAATTAAGATCGAAATCAAACCCAATGCCAGACCCGTAAAGAAAAGGCCATATAAATTATCTCATAAATACAAAGAGATAGTCAATAAAGAGATCGATAATATGCTCGCAATAGGAATTATCTACCCTATCAACCAGTCGGAATGGGAAATCCCAATGGTTGTCCAACCAAAGAAACATGGCCCAAAAAAACTGAGGATTTGTGTCAATTTCAGAGAACTAAACAAAGTCACTCTAATAGACCCATTCCCAACGCCATACGCAGACAAAATCTTAAATGAAGTTGCAGGACATGAATGCTACTCATTTACAGATGGATTCTCAGGGTATAAGCAAGTAACAATAGCCAAATAGGATAAAAAAAAGGCCACATTCATATGTGAATTCAACTCATTCGCCTACAAATTTATGGCTTATGGTATAAAAAATGCACCTGCAATATTTTTGAGAATTGTTGCCAAAACATTTCAATAATACATATACAAAAAATGGTAGTATATTTCGATGATTGGACGATCTAATCCATGTTGAAATATCATTGCAAATGGATAAGGCTAATGCTAGAATGATGCCGAAAAGTCCAATTATCTCTTAACATAAAAAATGCATCTTCCCAACCCCTATAGGAATACTACTAGGGCACAATGTATGCAAAGAAGGCATCAAGGTCAAATTTGCTAAAATAAAGATTTTCCTTGACTTGAAACCACTGGTGAATCCAAAATAGGTCAGGGTACTGCTGGGACATCCTGGATCCTACAAAAAAATTATTAGATACTACTCAGATATGACCTATCCATTGGAAGAACTATTAAGAGAAGATCAAGAGTTTGATTGGACAGAGGAACTCAATATATCATTCGATACATTAAAGAGGAAACTAGTCGAGGCACCTATCCTTAGATTCCCGAATTGGCCGATCAAATTCCATGTGTATATCAATGCATCAGGCCTAGAAATAGGCGAGATTTTAACACAGCCAGGGGATGATGAAATGGACTATCCAATAGTATACAACAACAGAAAACTAAACAAAGCAGAACAAAACTATTCGACAATAGAGAGGGAAGCATTAGGTATGGTCTTTGCGCTACAAAAGTAGCAACATTATCTACTAGCCAACCGTTTTATCTTCTATACTAACCACCAAGCATTGAAATACCTTGTAAACAAACCTTTACAACATGGGAGAATTTTTCGATGGTTATTACTATTCCATGAATTTGAATTTGAACTCGTCGTTAGACCAGGAAAAATAAATGTCGGACTCGACCACTTATCAAGGATTGACACAGGAGAGGAGCCAACAAGAGTTGATGATGACCTGCTGGACTCACACTTATTCTGAATAGAAGTTGTCCCAACAGAATTAGAGGAAATATCACAATTTCTAGAGAGTGGTCAAGCACCAGAGGCCATGAGCATGAAAAATAAACAAATATTAGCCATGAAGGCTACGCCATACAACCTCATAAACAGATTTTTATATAAAATGGGCTTATATGACATCCTCCGACGATGTGTATAGAACATGAAAGAGAAAATATTATGCATAAAGCACACTATGTACCGGGGGGAGGACATTTCCAAGCTGATACAACTGCCAAGAAAATCCAATAGTCGGGGCTATGGTGTCCAACCCTATACAAAGGCTACAAAAAGTCTGTTAGCCAATGCGACCGATGCCAATGACTGGGTCAACCTCTGCCTAGTACAGAAATTCCCTTGATATCAGTAAACCCAAGTCTGACATTTGAAATTTGGGCCATTGACTTCATAGGACCATTCCCGATACCAGCAAAAAGAAATGACCAACCATCTAACTACACAGTCCATGAAGCCAAACCAAAGTAGAAGTAACTACCTCATACAATGCATTGTTGAGTGCCTCCCCTGTTTATTTGAAATGAAGAAATATTTTGTTCCTGGGGAAGATGTTGGAGGAGCTAGTCAGTGAGCGGACTAGTCGAATAGCTGACTGATCAGATATTAGGTTGGCCACGTAAGTCGTGTTGATTGACTGAACTGACAAGTAGTTACTTGTAACTATTTGTAATCATATATATTAGGCTGTTGAGCCAGATGAGAACTTGGTTCATTTTTTGCATATGTATGGACCCTCATGTAATGCTATATTATAATCTGTTACTTCTTACCTATTCTTGTCTCTTGTGTCTGTATGATTATATGTTTCTATGTGTATTATTGGTAACCTTATGTGATCTGTGAGATTACAACAATTTTTAACAAGAATACATAATTTTTTCTATTTTTTTCTTATTTATCTTTTGTCATCACTCATCAACCCAAAAAAGACACTATTAGTGTTTCGTCCATATCTCTTTCGTTTCTCAACCATTTAAAAAACAAATTGTATGGTGCACTAAAGAACACCGACCTCTACATGCTACAAAAAACCCATTTCCAAATAATTTCATTAAGACATTCAAATGTTGCACCCACAATTGACGTACCATTTTCGAGGTTTGATCTCTTAGAAAATTTTTAAAAAAAATTAAAAAAATTGTTTTTATTATTGGAAAAATAGTTGTGCACTAGTACTATATGTTCTATATATGTATACTATTTTTTGTAAGTTTATGCCATCATTTAGTCACTCAGACGCTGCACCCACAAAAACATATACCTTATAATTTGTCCCAAAAATAAAAAAGTTCCCATTAAGAAAATCTAACTTTAGATAGTCAGAAACATTTTCAATAGAAAAAAATTATATATTTTGAAAGGTCATTCAATTTTCTACATTTCTTGTTTTTTAGTCATCACAAGATTCATTGTGTAAGTGTCTCAAAATATCCATTCAAGTTGATGAATGTCTGTTTTTTCAGTTTTCTATTGCATCTAACGTGCCAAAAGAGACCCTCAAATTTGTGCACTCACCCATAAGTATTTACTATTTTCACAAGTAGGATGATTTTTCTTAATGAATCCACATATGCACTATTAGGCATAGATCCAAACACCCACTCAACAAATTCTTCAAAAGGGTAGATCTTAGATGCCTCTCCCATCAGATTAAGATATGCTTGATATTGTTGGGGTAAAGTTTTACATGTTTCTCTCAATATTTATAATTCATCCATAGGAGTGGCTCATGGTGGTTTGGAAAATACATCTTCATAATACACAAGGTCATAAGAATAACCCTCATCCCTTCTGAAATTACAAGTGTTGCAAGATGGCAACTCTTCCTCATACCATTCACATTCTTCGTCATATTGATCATAATCATCCTCAGAGGAGTCATCATAATATTAATACATGGATGCAAATTTTTACTCAATGAATCATTTTAGTGCACAAGTGTAAGTACCATGCTCTGATACAACTGTAGTGTCTGTTTTTTGGAATTTTGGAGATAATTACAAATTAGGCAAATTCAATGTTGACTAGTCATGAATCTAAAGGATTCCAACCTTCTCCAAATGGTCAAGAATTTGAAAGGAATATAGTATGGTGAGTCTTAAAACATACCAGATTTGTTTATGGACACTTTGTATTTGAATTTATACCTCTACAACCTTCTCTGGGGTTAAGTAGAAATAATGCAAATTTCCTAGGCAAATGTGGTCTACTCGTAGTTCTTCATTTGGTTCCAAACACCACCCAACCTTTCCAAAAAATATTATGGAGGGTTACTATGGGATTTAATAAATACAAACATACCTCAGAAACGCAATGGACGAATCAAAAATTCATGTTTACATGTTACTCAAGTTTTCACAACTTTGGCCAATTTCTAGCTTTAGACTAGTGAAACCCAAGCTAACCCAAACGTATCCAAATGACTTCAAATTATGTATGGAAGAGCTTGAGGGGTATTAGGAAATCCTAATGCATAATATTAATGCTCATATATGTTTCAATAGATTCTAAAACTTTTTTTTTCCATAGGGAAAGAAGGACAAAAGCACTAGGAAACTGATGTTAAAACCCCCAATGGTAGATGACACTTTTGGCTCTCCAAATGCAGTACAACCTTGCAAAATTTGAAAACATAGTATGGGGAGGAATACTAGAGATCATGGGATGTAATAAATCATGGGTATTATTTATTCAAATTGGTTATAAAGTACAACATTAGTATGATAACTTTCATTAAAATTGCTTAGGAGGAAATGGCATTGCGATGTCCATTTTAACTCATAAAATATACATGAAATAGTTTAGAACATGACATGATGAATGGAGACCATATACAACATATAAATTTCTTCCTCAACAACATTTTATCATGATATAATTTCCTTAGTACTTATCATATTTATAAATCCTTCGAAATGGAAGTCAAACACATGAAAACTAGTCATTTGAACTCATGGGAACGCAAACCTTTCACACATGCATTTATGATATTTATACTTATATATATTATGTACATAAGAGTGCAGAGACATGCATCACATATTCCTTCCCCATCATCATCAAACTCATTTAAAGTTTTTCATACAAATATGATATACAACTCTTTCCAAAATGGAAGCCAAATATATGAAAACTAGTCATTCAAGAGCATGGGAATGCAAGCCTTTCATACATGTATTTATGATATTTTGACTTACAAATCATATGGACATGATATTATAGATCCATACATCATATTTTACATATTTTTCACCAAATATACTCATCAAAGCGCAAACACAACTCCAACAAGTGCACCCTCAACATGAGAGTGTGGGGGAATGGAGAAGAAGGAATGAGAGAATAGGGGAATATATTATAATTAGAATGTCTGTTCCTTAAAACTATAATCAAAACTCCTTCATTAATCTAAAATGACAATTCTGAATGGCCTCTCGATAAACCAACTTGGAAAGGAATCAAACTCCCTCAAAATTGGTTCACAAGCAGGGAGAGTAAACACTCACTGTGCAATGGACAAGAAAAATCTCTACAAAATGCCAAAGGGAAATTAAAAAATGATCAAAATATATCTCATTCCTCATGAAATCCTTTTATTGACTTCATGAGGCTTCTTAGGTTCTATTTTCCCTCCATGGGCTTCCTCCAACTCATATTAGTGGTTTAGTAACTCTCATGACACTTGTTTTCCTCTTCATGCTTCACTTCTTTCCCCAATTCGAATGGATTCCTATTACTCCCAAATTCAACCTATTGGTGCCTATTTTTAGCCCTATCATGTCATATTTGTCATATATTTCCAATCATGTCTGAATTTGTCATACTTGTCATATAATCTTTCATCATTTGTTGTTATAGAGTGCATGAAATCTCCTTCGAAGCGGCACACATTGTCTTCTATTATCTTTCTCTTCCATGGGAGTTACTCTCCTTTACCAATTCGAATTACTTGGCTCATTATATTCTATTTGACACCACATCACCCCCCAATAACATTGCATTACCCATGTGTTCGAATTTGGATGAAGATCATGCCAAGTGTGTGGGGAATCTAGTCATCCAAAGGCTCCACAAGCTTCCTAGTGTCTTCATGAACCCATGGCACCTTATTTTTTTATCATTTATCATTTATGTGACCCATTTAAATGTGAATATGGTAATCTAAAGTCCTTTTGGGTCCCACATCCCCTTATTACAAAATTTATGTCTCCATCTAAACCTAGGGAACTAGTAGGTTTGTGAAACATTATTTACAAGTAGTGTTATTTGAAAATTATTTAATTGGGGACATGACATATTTTATTATTTCAATTGGAGAGATAAACAACATTTAATTTATAGAGAAATAATCAAACCTTACTTTTCAACCCTGCCTTGTGGATATTTTGTGCATGTCCAATACTATGTACCCATACATATGGGATGAAAATATTGATGACATGCTTATAACAAAACTTTAGACATTCCCATTAGGAATACTCCATTTCAAATATGTCTTAGGTTTCAATGATTCATGCCCTTAAAGATCGTATTTCACTTTCCAATGACTCGTGATTCCTATCTTATATAGGGAATGAAATAAAGTATAAAACATCATGCAACAAATTCACCAAGTGCATGAACAATTCCAACAAATATTGGCATGCCATCAACAAAAGTACAATAACACCATGATACACGTCATACTTATCATCACTCCTATATAAGTGACAAAGTTTGTTTATAACTTTAAAAGTAATGCTCCAAATGTCCCATAAAAAAACAGAACATTTCATATATCATTCATATATAACATAACTTAATGATAAGAAGAAAACACTTCTTTACTTAACCTTCCTACATACTTACATATCCAACATGTTTTCCATGTCAAGTTATTAAAATACTACATACTACCTCTACTTGAAACACAGATATTCGCATCTGCAACATGAATAGATATTCACAACATGACCCTCATGCCAAAGTAGGATATCATTTTCCAAAATTGGACACAAACATGATAAGACACGAGCCAATGTTTTACATTTTTTTAAGGTTATGCAACATGCATAACAAGATTGTTAAATGGTATGTTCTAAAAAGACTAGAATCACATTTTTTACAACTAAGCAGTATTATAGTTGGAGCCATTTCTTTCGAAGAAGTGAGAAACGATGCAAGTGTAGTCGCAGACAAGTACACACACATGGAACTTAATGATCATATGGGTATATACCCCGAATTTAACCCTGAGAAAGTAGTCATGGTCTATTAAGCCAAGGAAACAACTTTCTATCACTTCAAAATGGAATATATCTCCTTGAGCTATGCTAAGATGGAAAATATAGTCACCATCAAATCTCTCTCCCTATTAAAATATGCAATTGATCTTGGTGTCACAATAGTTAGATATATATTTCTTTCACATTCCCTTAACAGGTCCAATCTTTGCTCACGCACAACTAGGTACCCCAAGATTAAGAACACTAACTAGATTGAAGGGGTAGTTCCTCTTAGAGGTTTCAAATGGTGATGCACCTTGTCGGTTTTAATTATTGTATTGCTTGAAATCAAGGTTGAGGATATGCTCCTCAAAATATCATAACATTTGGCCTACATGCCTATCTCTAGAGATTCCATGCCATGTTCCAACTCTATCCACACAACATGCAACATTTTGTGAGCTTGGAATGACAATTATTTCCTCAAACCAATTTGGAAGGCAAATAATTTTTTTAATATAATTTTAATCATTTGCGTAAATATTAACACATTTAATTAATTAGCTATATTAGATTTTTCTTTCAATAGTAACCTAGAAACAACTTCTTTATATTTTTTCTATGTAATTCTACTCATAATAAATTATTGTGCTTGTACTTGGAGTTGTCTTCAAAGCTATGCTTCTAATTTCTTGAGGTATTATATATATATATATATATTAACAAATTTTACATATCAGTGAAAATTTACACACCAATTTTTTGTATCCATCTCGATACTTGAAGATGGAGCTATGGTGGTTTTAATCAAAATGGAACTCACATACATGCATCATACATTACGCATGATATAAATAACATAGCGTAAAAGAATCCTTAAATTTAATAAAATCGCAACATAAATATCGTCATCATGTATTATACATGATTCAATACCATAGTTTGAAATCTAGGTGTTATGTGTATAGGAGGCAACATAATCTTGTTCAAAAGGAAAATATATAGTTATCATCCTCGTAGTTTATGCTGATAATGTTGTTCTTATGGCAAGGTGTTCTTCTCATCTCGATGAGCAATTAAGAATTCTTAAAGATTTTTGCTCTAACATGGGTATGAGTATTAACATCAACAAGACAAAAAACATGGTTATAAAATATAAGAAAGATACCCATGCAAATTTTATTTATGATGATAGAAATCTAGAGGAAGTGACTTCTTACAAGTATCTCGGAATTGATATTCATCACAAGCTCAATTGGAGCTATAGCATTGAGAAAATGATTAATGGAGGGTAGAAAGCTTATTTTGGTCTTGCAAATAAGTGTAAATCAGCCAATATGGTCATGTGGGATAAAAAAGAAGTTCAACTTTGAAACTCTTGTCATCCTTGTTATCTTGTATGGTTGTCAAGTATGGGGGTGCAACATTCCTAGAGAATCTTGAAAGAAGATTCGGAAAATCCAGAAGTGGTTTATAACTTATAACCTCAAAATTAAAAGCAATACGCCTTATCCTATTCTCCTCGTAAAAGTGGGTATTTCCCCCATCGAGAACATGGCTATCAATAGGTACCTAATATACAAGCATAAGATAAATAACATGGGAAATGAGAGACTTCCTAAAATTGTTTTAAACTCAAGTCAAGACCAACTACGCCTCAAGCAGTGTTGATGTAAAGATACCATGGCTTGGTTAAATCCTTGGGGCATTAATGAAAACGACATTTTGCATAACATTGATAATGTTAAAAATATTATTACTTCTAAGTTTAAAGAGAAATTCTGGTGAGAAAAATTTAGTGGCTAAGAGAAAATTAAGATACTATAAGGAGGTCATTAATCATAACTTGGAATATTAGAAACATCTCTCGCTAGTAACTAGCTCATGGAAGAAAATTAATATAGCCAATATTAAAACAAACTCTCATGAACTCCATAGAGAAACATGGTGTTGGTCTATTCCTAAGAATCCATGGGTGGAAAGTGCTTGCCATCTGTGTGAGTCTATGAGGGTTGAGGATGAAAATCACTTTCTCTTAGAGTGCCTTGCTTACACCAACATTAGATCTAAGTTTCATAGTATTTGCTACAATACAAACCTTTAAAGTTGGTCTCAGTGGACCTCCTCCTCCTCCTCCTCCTCCATCATTGGGATAGATTCTTCTTCATCTTCTTCATCATCATCATCACCACCATCATCAATTGTAGTATATAAATTATTATATGAGAATTGTAGTGTATGAATTACTATATGTTGTGGCCAATTAAAATTTATATTAATATAAATACTTAATTTTATATTTATTTAAATTTATAAAAATTATTAAATAACATAATTTCAATAATAATAAATTAAAATTGATTTATTTTCTATTTTGTTTTGTGAAAATATTATTTTATATTTTATCTTGTAAAATATTCTTGTATGTTTAGGTTCAGGTAGGATTTTGAACTTGAATTTCCATATTAATACAAGTCTACGAGTCTTGTCAGGTGAGAAAATCTGTTTCTTAACAATTCTATTCTCTTACGTTCTTGAAGTTCTTTCTCTTTGCGGTAAATTTCTGTGGGAATCCATTTCCAAGTAGAAAAATCTGAAATGCATGAATTATTGCTCATGTTAGAAGAGACGTTATTATTAATGTATTCATATCATTTTAAAACTCTCGAAAGCGACAATGGTTTAATGTATGCATTATTATTTTAAAACTCTGAAGCGACAATGGTGTAAAACGAAATGTTGTAAGCTGTATAAAACTCTTCATAGATTGTTCATAGTAATATAATATTATGTATGTGACAAGAATAAGTTGTTTTTTTCTAAAAGTTGGAAGCAACTACAAAGAAAATCTGAAGGGCCATATTATTATAGTATGTATGTGATAAGAATATGTTGGTTTTCTTAATTTGTTGGAGGCATTTTAAAAAATCAGAAGGGCCTAATAGCACGTGTTCAAAGCCACCTGATTGGAAGTGATTTGTTTCTCGTGGATTGGCTAGATTATCATTATCTCAGTTTTTCGGTACCCGAGTTTTGGAAAGAAAAGAAGAGGATGTGCTGACAGAAATCGCATCATTCAGAAATATACCTACTTTACCCTATTCATTCTCCAAAAGTATTGCAATCTTTATTGACTTTGCGCATTGTTTTATTGCCACCCACCTCCTTTATAACTGGGAACTGGAGTCTGGGAACTGGAGTCTGGGACAGTAAACGACTGCGCCTGGTAGTTTGGCCTGCTTGGGCACTTTATTCAAGAACCCCATTTACTTTCTGTTTTCTTCTGAGCTTAGCTTAGATAATGCATGCATCTCCCTTTCTGGGTATATTAATCATTACCGGCTGGGATGACAGTTCTCTATTTATAAAGTCCTGCTGCTGCCGCCATATATGAGAAGCGTGAGCCTGTGAATCCTCAACTGGTATTACGAGTATTGTAAGTTCAGTGTAGAGTGGTTATTTGGGCGAAACAGGAAGGATCAGGGATGGGACGCGGGAAAGTAGTTGTGAGACGCATTGAGAATAATACAAACAGGCAGGTCACTTTCTCAAAGCGGCGGAATGGACTTCTGAAGAAGGCGCGAGAATTGGGAATTCTGTGCGATGTCGAAGTAGGAGCCATCGTCTTTTCTAAGGCCGGCAAGATTTAAGTGTACAGTTGATCTGGTCATTGGATTTTAAGTTATTTAAGATCTATAATTAGCAACAGCTTTGGGATAATATTAAATGGACTGCCCTGGACTACATAATTTTCATAGTTCAAGTTTCATTACACTACTTAATGCATTTGTATATATGAAAATAGACAGTAAACTTGTTCTGAATGGAAACTGAGATGTTTAGGGTTTAGAATAAACTTAGGTCACACATGAAATTCATCAGTCTTCGTAATTTTAGATTAAACGAGTTGAGGTGCGTTCTACAATCGCATAGCTCTAAGGATTATATGAAATAAGTTGTTTTTGGTGATTATGATGGCAGATTATGAATTTTTCTTATATATTGGAAAACATAAATGTATGTATGTATGTTGTCTAAAAGTATAAAAAATGGGTTACTTCTAGATAGAGAGATAATATAAGAAAATATGGTATCTGATTTTGAATACCTTTTATCATCATCAGACAGTATTTGAGGAATGTAAACTTTTATATTATATCATAAAATATTTATTTGAGAAATGTAAACTTTTATATTATATAATAGAAAATGATAATATTAAAAAAAAAAAGTGTTCCATAAAGTTGATATTTATGTTTATTCGATTTATGAATATAAATAATATCTTTAATATTAAAAATATAAATCATATTTTTTTATATAATGTGCTTAATGATTTAAGAAATAATTAAATACGACTGTATATCTCATAATTACTATGCTAGGATCCAAAATTGGATTAAAAATAAATTAAATTATTTAATAATGTAAAAGTTAGTTCTATAAATGTTATTATCACTGGTTATAAATAATAAATTTCTTATTATAAATTTTAAACATATAGTAATTTTATATGAAATATATATAAATTTTTATTAAAAATATAATTATTAAATCAAATTTATTTATTAAAAAATTATGTTTATTATATATTAAAATATAATGTTTTATTATGATTTGAATTTGATAGGATATAAACAACTTAAATTTCTCATTATGTATTATTAAAAATAATATTTACATCGTATATTTATATATCCATATTGTAATTGTAATTTATAAATTTAGTTAGTTAGTTAGTTTTATGAGATACATTATTTTAAATCATAATCTAAGTAAGCATAAAAAACATTATTAATATTCGGTAACTAATTAATACTTAATATTTATTATTTATATGAATTATATATATATATGAAATTTTTAGTTAAGATTATTTAATTGACATCATTAATTTAAATTTTAAAAGAAATTGTGTTTATAATTTTAGTTTAAAATTTAGTTGTATTCTTATTTGAATCAATTTATCAATTTCTTTATTCTATATTTAAAAATAGAAAAGTAATATACACTATATTTTATTTTAACAAAAAAAATACTAAACCATTACATATACCAAACCATTATATATACACAAAAAATTTCAGTCCTACATAATTAACATATAACATATTATATAACATTAAAAAACATGGTTGAATTAGATTAAGCATAATAATCTTTGAAAATTTTGACATTGTCCGTGACCTTATACCATCTTAAAACCATGAAACTCTTTAAAAAGGAAACCTCCATCCTTGATATCCACTACTTTTTTGATAGAATGTTAGGAGTCACATTGAAATGTCTATAGACAATGCCATTGAAAAAAATATTTGAGTGTCCTCACTATAGCAAACCAATGATCAAGTATAGCCACCCAGATAGTATCTCTACATGTAGCCCATTCAATGATGATATTAGAATCTCCCACAACCTAAAAATATGTTATCCCATAACTTGAGGCAAATAATTGAAGGATAAAATCATGTATTAGTTCGAGATCCACATCCCATCCACATATGGAACCATTGAAAGTTATCAAGTTTTAAAAACATCCCTCCACCACATTTTCTAGAATGCGATTGACCATAAAAAAAATCCAATTGGGCATTCAAATAAAAAATTTGGAGATGACATTGTTTCCATACTCTTTGGTAATCTTTCTTTGAAGAATTCATAGTAGAAACCCATGATTTTGTTGCTAAGAGTAGACATATTTGGAGAAATATTATCAAAGATAATAAAAAAAATCTATATTTCCATATTATCCAACAAATGAGGATTGGAAACTCTCTAAACTTGGGAAATTTTCTAGTCCATGTTTTTAAAAAGGTATCAAGGGAAAAATACCCATTGAGCATCAATTTTAAGTTTAGAAAGGACAATGCCCCAAACAGTCTAACTAAAACAACGTTATACAAATAGATGTTAGGTGGATTCAGTAGAATGATGACATAAGTGACAAATTTCGGGACCAATTCTATGCCTCTACATTAAATTTTCCTAAGTTGGAATTATATTTTGCAGAATTAGCCACTAGAAACATTTGTATTTCAATGGCATGTTCAATTTCTAGAATTTTCTAAACTACCACTTGCCTATAGCTTTAGAAGATATAAAAAAGATGTGTTCATGGGTAGTCTTAACAGTAATATTCCTGTCAGAGCTATTCTAGATCCAAACAATTTCATTTACCTTGTCCATTAGTATCACCCCCAATTGATTAAGAGCATCAACATATCCATTCCATTCATTTTCAAAAGATCTCCAAAGACCGATATTTTCAGCCATCAACTAATAATGAGTAGTATTCTTATCATTGAACCTAATATGAGATAGATATTTGAAGCCTCTCAAATTGAGAAGAAATATTAAAGGAAAGGAAAGCCTGTAAACATTTTCCCCACCCAAAACAGGGTAAACACCTATCAAAAATTTATTTCCATTACCAATTTCTTGATCCAATCCAGAGGCTAACTAAGGATAAGATTTAATAAAACCTTTACAAAAATTTGAAGCACTTCTAGAATTCTTGACAAATTTCCTAAACCAGACATCTAAAGGAGTATTCTATAGGTACTTTGAGTGTATAACTTCACTATACAATCTTGAGCCAAATAGCCCTCTCCAAAATCTATTAGTACATAATGCCAATATGAACCAAGCCAATTTTATTATACTCCGTCCTCCTAAACATTTGGGAGGGAGATGGCTTCCCAATTGACTAGATGAATCTTTTTCCTTTCCTTCCTTTGTAACCATAGAAATTGCATCCTCCTACTTCATATAACATAAAGTATATACTGTGGGATGTTAGCCATTAATGACCAATAAATTTAGGTACATTAACGAGTACAACTTTAATAAAAGTAAGTTCCCCCCCCATAAAGATGACCAATGAAAACACCATATACCTTTTTTCTTTTTCATTGCACCTTAGCCCAGATTAAATCGTATTTTGGTAGGTTTTAAAAAGTTTTATGCCCAATAAAAAGAATATCATTGAAAGAATGACAAGAATAAAAAGACAAAGAAGTCACAAAGATTTATCCCATGAAACCCTTGTGGGGTAGAAAAGATAGTAGAACTTATTTGATATAGAATCCAACCAAGTATAGTGTAAGACCCTAAGAACAAGATAGACTACTTCATCTCCTCCATATTGACTCTTCTTTCTCTCTCATGTGAATGTGCTTGAGTTGTGTGTGTATCCAAATGAGGAGGGCACTTCATCTATTTATACACATGATAAGGTAAGTTTAATAACCCAATAGGGGATACTTCATATCTCCATCAGGGCTGACTTTCCTAGGGAGATACAGCAACAAATTTAACCATAAATTTGTGGGTACTATTGACTCGACTTACACTAGAGGCTTAAACTCAATACTTTAACATAACCAATCACATCAATAACATCCCTAATCGGAGGAACAACATCTTCAGAAGGGAGAGAAAAGAATAATATAATAAAGGTACAATAAAATATCTTCTGTAGCTACAGTACTTCAACACTCCCTCTTAACAAGGAAGGTATTCTACATTATCAGAAACAACAAAATAGTTGTTCTATATGGCATAGGAAGTTTTATAACAACAACATCATAAGTTGAAGTAGGGTTTTTCCAGAAAATCCGCAGTAGTCATTTTTAAGTCGTTGTTTCGATTCAGAGAAGCCCTCGAGATTATCAAACACCCTAATAACCTTAATAGAGATGGTGGTTTTGAATTCAGCAAGAATTGGGCCCCCTTATCAAATGTCAAAACAAATCCAATCTGTCTAGGTTTTAGCCTAACTTAGTTAAAAACCTTAATATTAAATTACTTCAATAAAAACTTTAATTATAAAACTTTAATAATAAAAAAGAAACTCTAATAATAATTTAAAAAAATTGAACCTTAATATTCAAGCTTTAATTAAAAAAAAAAATTGAACCTAATAAAAACAATTTTGAACCTAATTAAAAAAAATCTATAATAGAATTTATCCTTATTAAAAAAAATTAATAATTAATAAAGCTTTAACAAAACTTTTAAACTTATAACTTTTTACAAAAATTAAGAGACTTTAGAACTTTTTAAAATTCTAGCAATCACTAAGCTTTTTAATAATTATTAAGTTTTTAATAATTAGAACGTGTTTAAGATATTACTATAATTATATTATTAAAAATTTAAAAAACAAATATTTTTATATTTTACAAAATACTCTACTTAAACCTATGATCACTTGGCCAACTATAATTAAAAATTTGATAACTTCACTAACTAAACCTTATTTATTACTCCGGAGCTGCAGCTAATCTAACTGGCTTCTTGTCCTGATGATGGTTCCTAATTCGGAATCGAAATGTTGACATAAAAATGACTACTGCGGATTTTCTGGAAAAACCCTACTTCAATTTAACTCACCACAGAAACTTACAAACTGAAACATCATAAATATCATCATCATGGAACATATTCATTGTGGAACATCATCATCATGGAGCATCATCACTATATAACATCATAATCATGGAACATCATCATCACAGAACATCATCATCATGGAACAACATCATCATGGAGTAGCATTATCGTGGAACATCATCATTATAAGCGTAAGTCATCGTCATCATCGTGAGACATCATCATCAGCATAAGCATGAGAATCACCATATGTATGTGAATATTGGATCATCATCATCTGAAACATCATAAGTATGTAAATACTGGAAAAACAACAACATCATTAGTATGTTAGTGCTAAAAGAACATCATCAGCAAATAAATGCTAGATCATCTTTTGTATCATTAGCATAGAGAAGCTGCACCAACATCATAAGCATATAATGTTGAGATAACATCATCATCATTAGATATTAGTGTTGTAACAACATCATCATCAACATAGAAATAATGGAGCAATCAATGTCATCATCATCATCAACAACAACACAAAGTGCTAGAACAACATCATCATCAACACAGAGTGTTGGAACAACATCATTATCAATGCAGAGTGATGGTACAACATCATAATCATCATAATTCCCTTAGTAATCCTAAATCAACATCATGGTGGGTACTCTGATAGATCCATAAGGCATTTTCCGGCTTACTAATGCTTTTGGGTCAAACAATCCTATCTAGACAAATGGATCTACCCGGGGACCAAACAAGCCTTGTATGGCTTAGTAACCCTTTTGTGCCAAAAAATCCTATCCATAAACACTAATCCCACATAGATTCAAACATTCCTTGTCTAGATTAATAACCCTTTCGGGACAAACAAGCCTAGCCAGACATACCAATCCTAGGCAGAGCTTCCACACACCAATACAACAAGAAACCTACATCATCATCACTGCCTCGTTCAAGAGAGGTCCTTTCAGAATATACACCAATCTTCTCTTAAAAGTATTCAAACTTCACAAAAGACAAAGGATTAGTCAATATATCTAAAACTTGTTCCTCTATAGTAACATATTGGAATTGTACAACTCTATTCTTCACCATGTCTCGAATGTAATCAAACTTTATATCTATGTTTTTTAAATTTTCATGAAATATTGGGTTATCTATCAGCTTGATGCAACTTTGATTATCGCAATAGATATCAGTTGCATCCATCTCTACATCAAACAATATTGACAACAACTTGCAAAGCCAAACTGCTTCAGTACAGGATGAACATGGTGTAATGTATTCAGCCTCTGCTCTACTAATAGCAATATAGGTCTACTTCTTCTTAATCCATGATATAACACTTGATCCGAAACTAAAACAAATTCATGAATTTATCTTCCTGTCATATGTTCTGCCAACCCAAAGTGAATATGTATAACCATCTAGGCTGGTCTCCCCATCAGTTGCATAACTGAGGCCACAATCCAATGCACTCCTAAGGTATATCATCACATTTTTTGTTGAAACTAAGTGAACATGTTAGATATCCATCATATACTGACTTAGTGTGTTTCCAAAAAAAATATATCTAGTCTAGTATTAGTCAGATACATCAGTGAGCCAATAATTTATCGGTACAATGAATCATTTAATGTATATGAATGTAGAAGGAGAAAGTCAATAAGTTGAGTTGAAGAATAGTCGACTTAGTCGATAAGATGACTAAGTTTATAGGCCGACTTAGTCGATCAACCGACTAAGTCGATCGGCCGACTAAAACTAGAGATTAGGTCGGCCACCTAAGGTCGTGTCGGTTCATTGAACTGACAGGTAGTTATTTTGTAACCGTTCTGTAATCATATATATTAGGCTATTGAGCGAGATGAGAACTTAGTTCAGTTCTCTGTGTTGTATGGACTCATTCGTATAATATAATATGTTCAGTCACCTATTGTTCTTAACTGACTGCAAGTTGACGAAGAATTGACAATTGATGGGAACGGAAGTTTCGTCGACCAGAGTTTCACAGAGACGAATAAACCAATAACCCAAATACCCTCACCAGCACCCCCACCTCCACCGCCACCACCTCCTAAGAGCAGTGACAGTGATTCAGACATGGGTCACGGATCGGCTCACATTCCTCTATATGAGGGGGATGAGGACCCCAGACGACACTAGTTCATCTGTGAGTCGACTTGGGAGGCCAACCAAGTTACAAACGAATATAGACAAATGGCACAGTTCATTGATGCCTTAAGGAAAATGGCATTGATGTTGTACATGACCTTTTCATAAAGACAACCTAGAGCAACAAAATCCGAGATTAAGGCACAATTTTTGTAATTTTTCAAAACTCCAGATGCCAAACACTTAGCAGCGAAAAAGCTAAAAACTACATCACAAAATCTAGGGAAAACTGTCTGAGGCTATGATAAGAGTTGGAAATACCTTCTGAGCCAGCTAGACTATGCTATAGATGAACAATTACTGTTAGGGTACTCCCAAAGGATCGAACACCAAGATTAGCCGCTTCACACAAACAGATCACAGATCAATACACCAATGTTTGTCACGTGGTTAAAACCGTCGAGAGGGAAACAGTCCACGGCCCCGGCCAAATAGCTACTTGGAGCAATTTATTATGCAAAAGAAAGAAAGTTACATGAGCTTCTCATAATCGATCAACTAGCCAAGGACCCTCTATGCTCTTTAAATAGAGATCATAGACCAATCGGGTGTTAAGCCACAGATCAATGGTAGGTATGATCTAAGAGAAGTTGAACCGTCGGATCACTCTATGTCTAGAACATATCGTGACCGTCGGATTAGAATATTTACAAATGCATACTAATGCATACTAAAGAAACACACTTTTACCTAACGGATATATTACACAAGTTGATCTTAACTAACTCCTAAGTGTCTAAATATCCTAACATCCCCCCTTAAGAACAACTTGGGATAGGATTGAAGGATTTACAAAAGTGACACTATTAGGAGAAGGAAGGAGGCATTAGAGCCTATCCCCCCTTAAGGACACATTCCTGAACTCCTAACATAGACCGAAGTTTACAAAACTTCGCTTCTGTAAGAGACTTGGTGAAGATGTCTGCAACTTGATCATCTGTAGGGCAATAGAGCACTTCAATAACACGATGATGAACAAGATTTCTGATGAAGTGCATGTGTAGCTCAATGTGTTTGCTGCGCTGATGTAGAACTGGATCTTTGGCAAGCTTGATGGCACTTTGATTGTCGCACCAAAGTGGAGTAGGCTGCTGCTGCTCGAATCCAAACTCTGAAAGGATCTGCCGAAGCCATGACATTTCAAAAGTTTGCTTAAGACTGGATTTCACATGGGTTATAAGGTTAGGGTCACTACCAGTAAGGATAAGATCATCAACATAAAGAACAAGTATGATGAGATGGTTTCCTACTTTCTTGGTATAGACATTTGGGTCAGAATGGCATCTAGAAAAACCAGTGTCAAGGAGAAAGCTATCCATTTTGGCATACCAAGCTCTAGGAGCTTGCTTAAGGCCATATAAGGATTTCTTAAGGAGATAGACAAGGCTAGAGTTATTCTGAACATATCCAGGAGGTTTTTCCATGTAAATTTCCTCATGTAAATCACCATGTAAGAAGGCAGACTTGACATCCATTTGATGGACTTCCCAGTTATGTAAGGCTGCAAGGGAAAGAACAAGGCGGATGGAGTTCATTTTTGCTACAGGGGAAAATGTTTCATTGTAGTCAATACCTTCAACTTGGGAAAAAACTTTGGCAACTAACCTTGCCTTAAGTCTTTCAACACTTCCATCTGATGCATACTTAGTTCTGTAGACCCATTTACATCTGACAAGTTTTCTTCCTTTTGGAAGAGGAACAAGATCCCAAGTATCGTTCGCCATTAAGGAATGATATTATTCATCCATAGCTGCATCCCAATCTGGATTTCCTAAAGCTTCTGCAAAATTTTCTGGATCATGATTCTCGAAAACTTGAGCCAAAAGAGAAGAGGCTCGCTGAAACTGAGAACGTGTTCGACGTTGATCTCTAGGATCACCGGCAAGATCACCAGCTGCTTCACATGTTGAACGGACCCATAGAGGAAGTATTGGTGCTGGTGCAATTGGAGGAACATGAGCAGGCGGAGGTGGATTTTCATCCTCACTGTCATCATCAGAAACCGGAGTTGGAAACCTGTCAAGGAAGCTGGAAGAAGAAGAAGAAGGAACATTTGCCGAATCAGGCTCGCAGGACAAGAGATTTTCATCATATTTAACATCTCTTCTAATGATTATATCATGAGAATGTGGCTGAAGAAGTCTATAACCTTTTACATCTTCAGAATATCCAACAAATATGCACTTTTCACTTTTAGGCTGCAATGCTTTCCGTTTTTCATCCGGAATATGAGCCCATGCTTCACAACCAAACACACGAAAGTGACTTACATCGGGTTTAATTTTACTCCATGCTTCTTCTGGTGTTATACCCTGTAAAACTTTAGTGGGTGTGCAATTTACTATGTAATTTGCACAATTTATGGCTTCAGCCCAATATTGAAGACTTAGTCCCTTAGATTGGATCATACAATTAGCCATTTCTTTTAAAGTGCGGTTCTTCCTTTCAGCTACACCATTTTGCTGTGGTGTATATGGAACAGTGTGTTGTTGTTGGATTCCTTGTTCAGTGCAAAAAGTAGTGAACTTGTTGTTAACATATTCTCCTCCATTGTCAGATATTAACTTCATAATTCGATGACCAGATTGTTTTTCAACAAGGGCCTTGTAGGCCAAGAACATGTTAAATACTTCGCTCTTAAGTTTTAAGATGTAAACCCAAGTGCGTCTGGAGTAGTCATCAATGAAAGTTAAGAAATATTTGAAACCAGAAAATGAAGCAGATGGAAGAGGGCCATACAAGTCACTATGCACAAGATCTAAGGGATCCGAGGCGTTCCAAGAGGCACATTTGTCAAAACTGTCCCGATGATGTTTTTCGAGTACACAATCGGAACAAACACCATCCTTGCAAGATACCAGCGGAAGACCAGTCACCATATTTTCTTTACATAGTTGTTGCAATGAGCGATAATTTAAG
>LPNX010477535.1:978955-1000612 GCA_001517045.1 Pseudotsuga menziesii
GGAAAAGAGCATACGCAGCAAGGGAAGGGAACAGTCCGAGACTAAAACAATAAAGATCTAATAATAATACTGATAAAATATGAGATATTAAAAAAAACAAAACCGTCACTGTAACATTATACCTTCAAATTTGCCGAAATGGGTGTTTCTGGAGCAAACGAAAACAGTTTTCGGTGAAATGAAAACTGTTTCCAAATGGAAACAGTGCTCCGGACGCAATGGAATAGCTCCCACAAGCCACAAATGCATAGAAAATCCAAAAACCAGAAACCCTTTCAAAGTTTCGGTAACACCGGTTACAGATCTTGATCAAAACCGAAAGCGGCTCTTCATAAAAGCTCTGATACCATGTTAGGGTACTCCCAAAGGACCGAACACCAAGAATAGCTGCTTCACAC
The DNA here is from genome assembly GCA_001517045.1 of Pseudotsuga menziesii. Taxonomy (NCBI): domain Eukaryota; kingdom Viridiplantae; phylum Streptophyta; class Pinopsida; order Pinales; family Pinaceae; genus Pseudotsuga; species Pseudotsuga menziesii. The sequence continues at coordinate 979,354 of LPNX010477535.1, forward strand.
AAACAGATCATAGATCAATACACCAATGTTTGTCACGTGGTTAAAACCCTCGAGAGGGAAACAGTCCACGGCCCCGGCCAAATAGCTACTCGGAGCAATTTATTATGCAAAAGAAAGAAAGTTACATGAGCTTCTCATAATCGATCAACTAGCCAAGGACCCTCTATGCTCTTTAAATAGAGATCATAGACCAATCGGGTGTTAAGCCACGGATCAATGGTAGGTATGATCTAAGAGAAGTTGAACCGTCGGATCACTCTATGTCTAGAACATATCGTGACCGTCGGATTAGAATATTTACAAATGCATACTAATGCATACTAAAGAAACACACTTTTACCTAACGGATATATTACACAAGTTGATCTTAACTAACTCCTAAGTGTCTAAATATCCTAACAGTTACTAATCTAGTGGTTTCTTGTAGGGCTAGCTCAGAAAGTGCGTCGACACATCAGTTTGGGAATGTTCAAATATTACGAAGATGCACTAACAAAATCTCTTCAAGTGGAGATGGACAAGGACATACCCGCTTACCCCATGGAACACACATTAGAAGAACAACTCAAGAACATACAGAAGTCTCTAAAGGAGTTAAACCTCAAGAATTAGGAGATCTGGTGCACCAAATGCTCAATGACTGGCCATTCCAAAGATAATTGGTGACAGGAATACAGCCGACAGGACGTTCGATTCGTACAGACCAAATCATTTTGTGACATTTTCCAAGAGCACAGGGATCACTCGACGAAAGAATGTCCATTCAACATGAAGAATGACAAGGCCTCCTAGTGTGTCATCTGCGAGACCAAAAATCATAACACGGCTGACTATCATTTGAACCTAAAGAACTGACAGAATTATCAAGCGGTCTACCAAACTAATGTAGTGGCACAACATAACGAACAAAACAATCTAGCAAATGATCAGACTGGTTAGATATACGACGGTCGATGATACGAGTGTCGGTACAACAATTGACATGCAGGATACAGAGGAAGAGGTCGATTCCCCAGGAATCGAGACAATCAACTGCGTCGACCCATCCAGTGCTTTACATGTCATAAAGAGGGACATCGGTATGTAGACTGTCCATATAAAGATAGAACTAATCTGAAATTCTATACCCACTGTGGGGTAGGGGATCACTCACTAGAGTATTTCCATACCATGATAGAAAAAATTAATACAAAAAGAAAATGTTAATGTCTTCTCCTATGTGCACAAAAATGATGTAATAAACACAAAAAGTTTGCATATTGTAACTCGACAAGGAACAAAAAAAGGAGCTGATAACCCAAGAATAAGTAAAATAAAAGACAAACATGTTTATCCCGACCCACTAAAAGAAAAACAAACATACAAAGCAGAAACCAATGTATTCAAAGAAATTGCATGACAAGAAAACGTACATGGCATTCGACATAACACAATAAATGAATTAATCCACCTTATTCAAAAAGACAACTTACCATAGTTCATCGATTTGCTGTATGAAATAAAATGTACCAACTCTGAAAAACAAACAAAAAACATCTGCAGCTTAAATAAAAAAAACAAAGGTGATTCCAACCCACTTGTCGACCTGGAAATTGAGGGATACCACGTCCGACAAGTAGTGCTCGAATTCAACTCACAAGTAAACATCATGACTCATGACACTTGGGAACAAATGGGCTGACCCCAACTCTATGAGTTAGGCATATACCTGAAAATAGCCAACCAGGGCCTAATTGAACCCATTGGAGTTTGGAAAAACATCGACATTACTATAAAAGGAATCTTGAACAATGTCGATTTCGAAATCATTGACCCAAAGGAAGGGTCCAGTTCCTTCCCAGCATTAGTCATGAAACCTTGGGGTATAAAGATGAAAGCATCCATATCCCTAGACAAGGAATGAATCAAATTAAAATAAAATGGAAAAAAGGTCATTGTACCCATTCATCCATCTCAAGGGGAACCTTGGACTGAACCTATGGATGAAGAAGTCGATGTCCGAGAACTCTACCAGATCCAAAACAATGCATATTACATACAACCAAACATCCATGGAGAACTTCATTTAGGCAACCAAGACTCAGTTGGTTATAACTCAGACGCTGAATTATATGATTGGGAGATCGAGAACTACGAAACACAAGCAAGAGGGTGCTAGACTATACAAAAAGTGCAGAAAAAGCCCACCCAATAGTGCTTCATACTGTCCATTGTCCCAAAAATCTTTGAGAAAAAAATTAGGGAACACCCTACCTTACAACCGACCAACATAAATACTACACAACTACCAAGATACAAGGAAATGGAATCACTAGTCATGCATGTCGACCAAGTGTCCAAAAATATTGGTGACAATGGCCGAGTTCAAAGTCTATTCAAAACTTTTACAGGACAAGCTGCTAGATGGTGGGATACCCATCAGACAAGACTGCAGACCTGGAAAACTGCTTTGACCTACTTTGTTGAAAGGTTTGGAGGAAAGAAGCTAACCCAACAAGCTCAGATACATGTATTCACTCAAGGACAGAAGCTAGAGGATCATATCAAAACCTGTGAAAAGGAGTGGAGAAGACTTGAATCCAAGGATGAACGAGCATGGCCACACTTGTTCCCATCAACCCTCACTGACTTACCAAACAAATGGTATAAGATGGAAGAAGCTAGAGGTGAAACCTTCTTATGGCACGAACTCAAGGAAAATTTTATTAAATATTTCAACTTTATACCACAAAATGCAAACTTGGTCGAAACAGCAAAACAAATTAAAAAATTTATCCAGCCGACTGAAACCAAACCCTTACAAGCTAACCAATAGACAAGGAAATGTAACAATATACAAACAAGGTTGAAAACACAGTCGACAAGACTACAATTAGAAAATGAAAACATAGAAGGAAAAAGATTTCGATGGAAATCCAGCCATGTCGAAACGACCAAACCTATTTGCACAATCTTGAAAGTCAAAACAACTGACAAACAAGATACTGACAAAATGACTGCAGACAACTTCCCTGCCACATTCTCACAGTTCAAAGAAGGAAGTCGACCGATCAATGAAGCCAAAGCACCAGAGTGGCTAGATGCTAAAGTCAAAACTAAAGAATTCAACATCTCAAATGATGATCGACCAAAAATGGCAAAGATTGGTGACTATTGGAGCGAAGAACAGACCACATACATAGTGAACTTATTAAAGAAGTTCCAAGATGTATTTTATAGAGATTACAAAGACATAAAAGGCTTAGTCCACGAAATAGGAGAGATGAAAATTGATACTAAACCTGATGTTCGACCTGTGAAGAAAATGCCTTATAAAATAGCTCACAAATATAAAGAGATAGTCAAAAAGGAAATGGATAACATGTTGGTAGCAGGCATCATCTATCCTATCGACCAATCAGAATGGGCAAGTCCAATGGTTGTACAACCTAAGAAACATGACCCGACGAGACTAAGAATTTGTGTCGACTTTAGGGAACTAAACAAAGTAACATTGACAGACCCATTTCCAACCCCTTATGCAGATGAAATCTTGAATGAAGTTGCAGAACATTAATGCTACTCATTTACATATGGATTCTCAGGTTATAACCAAGTACCAATAGCTAAAGAAGACCAGAAGAAGACAACCTTTGTGTGTGAATTTGGTTCATTTGCTTACAAAGTTATGCCTTTTGGATTAAAGAATGCACTTCGAGTCTTTTCTCGAATTGTTGTCAAAACATTTCAAGAATATATCTATAAGACCATGGCAGTATACTTTGACGATTGGACAATATACTCCATGTTAAAGGATCATTGCTAATGGCTCAGACTTATGTTGGAGAGATGTCGACAGATTCAACTATCCCTAAACATCAAGAAATGCATATTTGTGACCCCCATAGGGATATTATTAGGGCACATTGTTTGTAAGGAAGGCATTAAGGTTGACTTTGCAAAGATCAAAATTATCCTCGACCTAAAACCACCAGTAAACCCAAAACAATTCAGGGTGTTACTTGGCCACACAGGCTATTACGGAAAATTCATAAGATATTATTCAGATATGACTTATCCTCTTGAAGAACTATTAAGAGAAGATCAAGAGTTTAACTAGATAGAGGAGTGCCACATATCATTTGAAAAATTAAAAAGAAAACTAGTCGAAGCACCATTCCTAATGTTTCCAAACTGGTCAATCAAATTCCATGTTCATATTGATGCATCAGGCCTCGCAATAGGAGCAATCCTAACTCAACCAGGAGATGATGGAATGGATTATCCTATAGTCTACAGTAGCATAAACTTAAATAAGGCTGAAAGAAACTATTCAACAATAGAAAGAGAAGCCCTAGGAATGGTCTTTTCCCTACAAAAATATCGACATTATCTCTTAGCTAACCCGTTTATATTCTATACAGACCATCAGGCCCTGAAGTACCTTGTCAATAAACCACTACATCATGGAAGGATCTGTCGATGGCTACTTCTTTTCCAAGAATTTGAGTTTGAGTTCATTGTTCGACCAGGTAAGTTAAATGTAGGTCTCAACCATTTATCCCGAATCGACACAGAAGAAGAACCAACATGGGTCAACGATGACTTACCTGATGCACATTTATTTCGGATAGAAGTAGTCCCAACATAACTAGAAGAAATAGCTCAGTTCTTAGAAGATGGACATGCACCAAAATGTATGAGCACCAAGAAAAAGTAGATCTTAGCTATGAAGGCTGCACCATACAGTCTTATCAATGGATTTTTATACAAAATGGGATTAGATGACATCCTCAGAAGGTGTGTACTAGAACATGAATGAGACCACATTATGCATGAAGCACACTATGGACATGCTAGAGGACATTTCCAAGCGGACACAACTGCAAAGAAAATCCAACAGTCAGGAATATGGTGGCCGACACTCCACAGATATTGCAAAACTTTTGTTAGTCGATGTGACAGATGTCAACGATTAGGTCGACCTCTTCCTAGCAATGTTATCAGAACCGGACCGGTCATCGAACCGGCGAAGCCCAAAATGTGAACCGGACCGGAAACCGGACCGGAACCGGCAAAAAACCGGGTAAAAAACCGGCTGACTAAAAAATACATAAAATATTCATATTTTGTAAAAAACATATATATATTCATGTGCATACATATGAATCCAGACCATTAATACAAAAATATGCAAAGTTTCTCATATATATAGCAAATATGGGTGCAAATATCCAAAATAGCACCTAGTGCAATACATCTCTGAGGTTCTGAACCAAAGTACATTAACAAAGAGGGTGAATCTGTGACACATTATATGTTCATGTCATGTGTGCCCTATACTTGCCTTCATACATGCATTGGTATTATGCATTGTCCCCACTATGCCCAATTCTTGCAATTGTACATCATTAACTGATCTTCCACTTCACCTTTGCATGTTCTCAATGATTCTCTGAGGTTAGTAAAACCATTAGTCCCCTTCACCTTAGGGTATCTACCTCCTTTTTGCCACATGAAAAAAGCATCTCCTTCATCACCACTTTCATTCATAACATTGGCTTGATACCATTGTGAGATGTCCATCTTCCACTTCTTGCAGTCCCTCTTCACGTGCCCTGGCTCCTTCACACTATAGTTACACTAACAGCTAAAAAACACGCATATGCAAACACCTTTATCCTATATAATTAGTAAATTACACATGGAGAATTTTTCTAATGAAATTCCTTGAAACTGACTCAACTAGATAATCAATCCTTGGGCTCCTGTCATAAAAGTAAACAGTATTCTTAGTATGATTTCTATAAAATTTCAACTCTATGTGAATAGTGAAACTACATAAACTCCTTTTATTGGACTGCACATTATGCCTTCAATTAATTGACTTGAAGTGCATGGTCTTCAATGTTTCTGTTTACTAGAAGCTTTATTTGCAGCTCATGAAATGACACATTGCAGATTGAAGAACATAATGCAATGTTTTATGTGCTTATGTTGTAAACAATTTCATCTTCAGAGCTGCTTCCTGTTAAAATTTGTTTCATGGTACACAGATTTGCACTTTTAGTGAACAAAACCCTAACTAAAACTGACTGAACATCTCTGAAATGGTAGACTGTCTAGATTCATAAATCTGGATTGTAAACCTACAAATGTAGTTATTGCATTAAATGGAAAACACAGAACAGCAGACTGTTATGTGTTAGTTTGCATAAAATTAAGTTTTCTGGAAATTGTAACAGCACGTAGATAGCTGCATTCAATCACACATACTTGGATTACTCAGGAAAGAGGAAAGTTATAAAGGCAATAGCTCAACACTAATGTGTCACAGATTCACCCTGCCTTTCTTTTGTAGATTCACCTAGTGCAATACATCTCTGAGGTGCTGAACCAAAGTACATTAACAAAGAGGCTCCAAAGTACATCGGCAAAGTTTTATTTTGTGGTTTTAAAAAAAAAAATTGAGTTTCCTGAGTCCCCAGTCCGGACCGGCCGGTTCGGCCGGTTTTGACCGGTTCAGCCGGTTTTGGCCGGTTCCGGCCGGTTCCATACCCGGTCTGGAAAAAAAACCGGTTTTTTCAAAAAAAAATGCTGACCGGACCGGCCAACCCTGTAAACCGGTCAGACCGGCCGGTTTTGCCGGTTCCGGTCCGGTTCTGATAATACTGCTTCCTAGCACATAAATGACTTTGATATCAGTAAACCAAATTTTGACATTTGAAATATGGGCCATAGACTTCATAGGACCATTTCCTATACCAACAAAAAGGACAGGTACAAGGTATATCATTACTGCAGTTGAATATGTCACTAAATGGGTAGAAGCTGAACCAGTCGACACATGTTCTAGTGAGATAGTTGCTAAGTTTATCTATGAGAATATCATCACTAGATTTGGATTCCCACTAACTCTGATTAGAAACCAGGGGACACACTTTATCAACAGAACTATCAGACCCCTAACTGACCAGTTCCAAATCAACCATCATCAGAGTACAACATACCATCCTCAGTCGAATGGAGCAATTGAAGCACTTAATAAAACACTAACAAGAGGATTAACCAAAATATGTAATGCTGATAAGGACGACTGGGATGAGAAAATACTTGCAGTCTTATGGGCATACAGAACAACATATAAACGATTGACCGATCAAACTCCTTTTTGACTAGTCTATGGACAAGAAGCAATAGTTCCACTACACTTCCAACAACAGACACCTATTATCACAGAAATACTACATGTCAATGTCGAACAGGGAAGGAAGGACTGACTATTTCAACTCAGCAAGTTGGAAGAGCATCGACTCATGGCTATACAACACCAAGAAATCCAGAAACAACAACAGAAAGCATGGCACAACCACAACATCAAGAACAAAAACTTGTCATTCAGAGACCTTGCTTTACTATGCAATAGTCGGGTCAAAGGTAAACCTAAAAATCACAACACAGAATGGATGGGACCTTACATTGTTGAAGAGATACATCCCAACAGATCATCCTGACTAAGGACATTACAGGGCATAGTATTTCGGAAGCTCGTTAATGGAGCCCGACTAAAACGCTACAGAAATTATAAAAAAAAATCATATAATGACCATAACCGTCAACCAAAAGCCATAAAAACTTTAAAAAAAAAATTAGAAACCAAAAAAATATCGCACTTACAAAAAAATATGACAGGAAATCACCATCTCGACAACCTCCATCATGGCCATCAACATAACACCGTCAACCATTTTCATCGACCGACCACTCCCATCGACCATTCTCATCACTGACATCGACCGAAAACCTCGATAGTCCCATCACACATTCATGACATCAAGTGCCAAAAGCAATCTTCCATTAACACTCACTCAAGTATTCCAGCTAGAACATCACGTCCATCATTAATACACCCATCAAGGGACACATCCACAGCATCGCCTATAAATACTGGATCACCGAAGGATCATTCACCGCAATCCATACAGAGAGAGCATCAGAGCATCCAATCGACTAAAAGCCAAGAACCTCTTAGTGAAATAGACCACCAAACCGACACAATGGCCCCCAAACAAACTAGTGCCTTGACCAAAGCCAAGGAAATACAGGCCGCGGATACACCTTTAGTCTGCAGGTTGAAAAACATAAAAAATTCCAAAGTACAGGAAGGCTCATGGAAAAAACTATGGACCGAAATACAAGAATGGGCCTTTGTTGACAAAAAGGGCACTCAAGCAGCAGAGAAAATCAAACACAGCACTATCTTTTCCTATGACAACACACCACTTATGGCCAGCTTTGGTGGCATGAAGGAAACTGTTTTCAAATTCATCATCAGCCGATATCACAATGGCCGATTCTACTTCGACCAGCCGGTTGACATCTCTGGAGAAGTCATCTCCAAGCTGACCGGTCTCTCTAATGAAGGAAACCCCGTACCAGTTGAAATCAAAGAAGGATTGGTCGAAGAGCTCACTTGGTCCTCTTTGGGTAAGAACTCTAAGGGGTTGATGATTAGCCAAATCACAACCTGCATGCCACAGATTGTGGCCAAAATAATTGCAATAACACTCACTCAGGCAAGTCGAGGCAGCGACCTTAAGTTGGACCTGCTAGAAGCTGTCGACACCATTGCCACTGATGGACGAATATACAGATGGGATAAATATGTCATCGACATGGTGAACACCATCTGTGAAAGATGTCAAGAAATGGGGGGAATCATCAAGTTCCCCTCCCTCATCTTATGGATTGTCATGTACCACATCTTCCCAGAGGGAAGTCCAATCTTTCGAGAACCATCGAAGTTCGACATGTGGAGATTTAAACCATCCTCCCAGAGAGGAAACTTGCATGATCTTGAGCACGGGAAAGTACTATTGGAGAACTGGTTTCAACAGCTCAAAGTCCGCACGACTAGATGGAGGATGCCTCAAAACATCCAAAGAAATCTACCGACGAACTCCCACATCCAGCTGGAGCTCGACCATACCTCAGTGTGGTACATGCAGGGTGACCATTCAAACACCAAAGCCCTCGACTACTATCCATCTGTTGACCAGATATTCTGAGAACTATCTCGGCAGGCCAAAAAAAAATACCAGTACCAGCAGCAGCAAAGTAGATCGACTTCTTGATCGAGGATCCACTCACAGACCATGAAAAAGAGGAATACTATGAGCTCAACCTCTATATTAGTACATTTGTGTTGGAGGAGACACCGGTCGAACACACCGGTCGACTGCAAATAACCATCAAACCTCTGACTACAAAGAGGGCAGAACCCCAGCCCGTAAATCCATAGCCACGACAGCTGATAATTTCTCCGACTGCAGAAAATGTCATCCCAACCCAGGATCCAGGGGGAGACAATGCCAGAATACCCTAAGTATGATGTTACAAAAGGCATTATTTGAAAATTGTCAAAAGAGATAGCAGCAGCCAGGAAGAAGCTCAAAACACAACAACAACAACAAGGTAAAGGTAAGCACAAGCTTATTCTTGCCGACTCATCAGAAGACAAGGAGGAAATGGCATCCATATCCCTTGACATCATAGAGGATGCCACAGCAAATAAAGTTCTAGTCGAAACCCAGTTCCAGAGATTTGTCGACGCAGGAGCACAAGCAGGTCAACCAAAGAAATCTAAGACTATGACGATGCCTAAAAATGTTGTCGATCTTGTGTCGAAGCCTCCACCCCCATCACCGACGAAAATAAACAAGGAACAAGTACTGGCACCGCAGTCAGTCAACCCGCTAAACTTATGCAAAAGTGCGATTACGGAGGCTGTGAAAGAAAAATTCGACAAAGATGGGGACTTGCAGGCTTTTATTAAGAACATGCCTGAGTTGTTTAAGTCGGCTCAGAAGATCTCTACAAAATCACCTCTCTTCATGACTGGAGGATACCAACCAGGACAAGATGCATAGTCCAGAATCTTTGCAACCATTACATCGAGTTTCAAGAGAAATCCTGACAAGGAAGTTGAAGTGATTACACGTCGGTCCTGGACTATCACACCGACCATACCCATACCCCAAGCCGACCTACCAGCCACTGCATCGACTGAAGGAGAATAAACTGTGGAGGACATAACCCAACAAATTAACCAAATGTTCTCCGACGTCGACTCGCCCCTTCGACCCGACAACCCACCACTCACCCACACTTCCCCCAAGCCAATCAACCACGATCATTCACCACCACCACCCCTTGACTCAAAGAAAGGCCCACCACAACCTCCTGCATCCAAAAAACTAGAGGTGGTAGTCATCCCACCTCCCCAACCAGAGAAACCATCGTCCTCTATCCCACAAACCAAAGATCCTACCTCGACTGTTGCAGGTACAGAGGAAGCAGATAAAGAAAATCATAAGAAGAGGAAGGAGAAACAGAAGAAGGAGCATCATGGAAAGCCTTCAAAGGTCTAAATTAGATTGAAGGATGCAAGATCCCTGACCGACACAGAGCTAGGACAACTCCTCAAAACCCTAGCAACTGAAGCAAAGACAAGGAGTGAGCAAAGAAATAAAGAACTCAAGGACAAAAACGTAGAACATGTTGAGTTTCTTGACAAATGCAGAAATTTGGCCCAGTCCGTCATGTCGGGCCCCATCGAGATTGACATAGACAAACTGCTTGAAAGGGCATATCAGCTATTTGATTGCATGGTTTCAACACTCCAAGCTCACATTCAGGAAACAAAGGAGGAACAAAAAGAGGAAACTACCCAACTCCTAATGGCACAACACACTGCATTTTATAAAGCCTATAAGGTGCTGCACGATCATATGGAGGATTCTGTCATAATTGAAGAAGTGCTAAGAGACTGGCCTAATCACTACGGGCAAGTTTATCAGCAGACTCGACAGACTCAACAAGGGATTCACGCATTAGAGAGTAGAAAAACAACTGAGGAAGCACTCAGAACGACAATAGAAGAACATATAGTGCTTGAAGCTGCCAAACTGCAGAAAATAGAGAGGCAAGGACATCAGTGGGTGCAACAAGCTCTCCCTAACTTGGAGAAAGTCAACATCATCTTCCCGCAGATGAAACGACTTATCGAGACTGCAGAGGAGAAGGACCAGTTTATGGGTCCCGACATGGAGAGGATAGCTGAAGTCTCCATTTCAGAGAAGATGTTGATCTTATCAAGCTTGACCACACTCACCATCGACATCCATAAAATTTTTCAAAGTTGGACAGATTTCCAACATCACCTCACAGTAACAGCCCCAACCATTGTAGAAGTCTACGTATAGAAAAGACCGACCATCAGACTTCACAGCCCACCACAATAACTATTGAGACCACGAAGAATTTTTGTACCTCCCTGATTCTTCGAGACAAAGTAACTTTTGTTCATGGGGGAGATGTAGAAGGAGCAAGTCAATAAGTCAACTTGAAGAATAGCTAACTTAGTCAATCAGTCGACTAAGTCGATGGGCCGACTTAGTCGATCAACCGACTTAGTCGATCAGCCGACTTAGTCGATCAACCAACTAAGTCGGTCAGCCGGCTAAAACTAGAGATTAGGTTGGCCACCTAAGGTCATGTCGGTTCATGAAACCGACAGGTAGTTATTTTGTAACCATTTTTAATCATATATATTAGGCTGTTGAGCTAGATGAGAACTCAGTTCAGTTATCTATGTTGTATGGACTCATTCATATAATATAATCTGTTAATTCACCTATTGTTCTTATCTCTTGTCTCTGTTGTATATATATGTTTTAGCGTGTATTATTGGTAACCTTATGTGATCTGTGAGATTACAACAATGACGAATCATCATTCAACAACTTCAAATTAGTCACCATCAATTTCAACCCATATAATGCTTTCTTCAATTTTCATACATGTGAAATTATGTCATGGATTTCAAAATGTGGAGGTTGTTCATTGTATCCCTCTTCTTCTATCACACCATTTAGAAAGGTTGTCTTTACATCCATTTGGTGTAGCTTTCTTTTCATCTTTGATGCCAACGAAAGAACAATTTTGACTGGGGTATATCTTGCTACTGGTGAAAAAATATCTTCAAATCAATTCCTTCTTTTTCTCAAAATCCTCAATCTATGGATCTTTCCTTGTACTTCTCAATACTTTCACCTTCTTAAAGTTTTGTATTGGATATTAACTTTGAGGAAGCAACTAACTTCTATCTTGGTCTTGTTACTACATCCCAAACATATTCTTTACAATAGACTGGTATTCTTCGATCATTGCATCCATCCACTCCTTATTCTTTGTAGCTTCTTCAAAAGAGGCAGGTTCCGCATCAACAAGATTACACATCAAGATCGGATAGATGGAATAGGTCCTTAGTCTCTTGCTTCCTTATGGATATCCATATTTTTCTACACCTTGAATGATATCATGATCTAAAACTAGTCTTCTCTTCTATGAGATAATTTATTGTGGCATATCCATAGGCCTTTGAGGCTCTGCCATGTCATGGTCTTCTTGCATATTTTCTTCTTCAACCTTTCAGACTGACATAATACAGGTTTCTTCATATGCTTCATGTTCTCCTTCACAATCTTCAGCTACAAGGTTCTTTCTAGACTTACTAAAAGTTGCATCTTCACCAAATATAACATCTCTATTGATCTCAATCTTACAATAACTTGGAATGTAAACTCTATAAGCTTTTGACTGATCACTATACCTGAAAAATATTCAGTGATTTCCTGAAGGGTCCAATTTTGATCTTTTCTCCTTGGGAACATGTATGAACACAAGACAACCAAATATCTTCAAGTGACTGACTTCAGGATTCCCTTCGGTGAATATTTATTATAGACTTTTGTTCCCAAGAGAACTGTGGGAGATTATGTTTTGGACATATTCTGCAGTCCTAGCTACTTCATCCCATAAGTGCATGGGTAGGTCTTGATCATGGATTATGTCTTTCATAGCTTCCATAATAGTTATATTCTTCCTTTCTGATACTCCATTCCGTCGAGGATTATAGGTTGTGGTGAGATACCTCTTAATCCTAGATTCTCTGCAAAAATAATTGAATTCATTTGAAGTGAATTCTCCTCCATTGTTGGATCTCAAGGTATTGATATTCCTTTTGGATAAATTCTCTACAATATCCTTGATATATTTGAACCTTTCAAATACATCATATTTACCTTTCAATAATTAAATCTAAGTATTGTGGGAATAGTCATGAATAAAAGAAACATAATAGACATACCCTCTTAGTGAAGTTGCTGACATTGGTCTGCATACATCTGGGTGAACAATGAACAAGATCCCTTTTTATTTATTGTTGATTCTGGAAATGGGTTCTTGGTATTATTCCCTTGAGCACATCCTTTCCAAAATTCTTCATGGTTGATTTGAATCTTTGGTAAACATGTGACTACCTTTATTACAATTGGTAGTGCTTTATATTTCATATGAACAAGTATCTTATGCAATAATTCACATGGTTTGATGGTACTTATTGTTTGATTTGAGTCTGAATGTCCCTTCAACTTGTAGAGTCCTCCTTCTTCTTCAGCAATTACAACTGCATCATATATTTTATTTCCCTTTTGCCACATAAGAAATTCTTCATCTACAAAACCAACTATGAAACCTTTCTTATCTAGGGATGAGATAGAAAGGATATTATTTTTTAAACTTGAGACATATAATACTTCCTTCATATTCATGGACTTTATTGAGTTCAACTTGTAAGAGGATTCTCCCATTCCTTTTATAGGATATTGGTAGTCATATCCACTCTTTACTTTATAGGGTGAGTCTTTCTGAATAAGACTTTTGAGAGAGTATTTGCATGAGGACTTCACTTAGTGAACCTCTTACATAGCACGTACGATCGTGGGATATTAAAGAATACCCTTAATTTCTAGAGATATTGACCCAAACTCTTTTTGTTGAAACCCCCTCCCAATACTTAAAACCTCCTACCCACCCCTTTTTATACCTCAATCCTTATAAAACACCCTACCCACCCCCACCTTAAACCCCTCATCCCCCCCAATACCTGCAATATATTGGTTCAATTTTTGATAATTTTAAAACCCACAATATGAACTAACATGATAGGCTATTGGTCAACAAGTGAAGACCCCGTGAGTATTTGTAACCTGTCACATGTCTGGAAGCACCACTGTCTATGATCCAAGTGTGAATTCCATGTGAGACTGATCCAGTAAGAGATGATATGAATACATATTCTTCACTGGATTTTTCATCTTCATTGTTCTTTTCTTCAACTGAGTCATCATATTCAACTACATGGGAATGGAACTTCTTGCTTCTCTTCTTGAATTGTTATGATTTAAGAGGACAAATCATTGATATGTGCCCCATCTTTTTACAAGTGAATCATTCAAAGAATGAAAAATATCTCTTAGGCCTTGGGTTCCTTTAATGCCTTTGATTCTTTCTAGGAGATCAATCAAAATCCTTTCTCTTGTTTTATCCCTTCTTTGCATGAGCTTCCAAGGCTTGGTATTCATCCTCATTTATCTTTTCTTCTCTATTAGCTATCCTTCCTTCTTCCTGCACACATTCTTCCAAAAGTTTACTAAACTTGGTCATCTTTCTTCTAGCACATATTCCCTCTGATGAAATATTCCCAATCTTCTGGGAGACCATTCAAGGTGGTCATTACAACTTTTGCTTCTTCGACCATGTCTCCAATAACATCAATTTTTTCTTTGATCTGAGATACTCTGGTGAAGTATGATTGATAGTTTATTCCTTCTGGTTCTTCACTCTGTTGAGTTTATTTCTCAAGGTAATTCTTCTTTTTATGTTCATTCATTCAAAGAGACTACTTAGTACATCAAACATTTCCTTTGGAGTCTTCTTTCAGGATACTTGAGGAATCAAGTGATCCTTGATAGAGTCAACTATGATCCTCTTATCCTTGACCTTATCCATCGTCTTGTTTTATTTTTCTTCATCTCCTTTAGGTTTTTGGATTTCATATTTGACATAGCCTTATAGGTCATGTTCTTGAAGGATGAGCATGACTCTATACTTCCATCCTCTGAATTTTTCCACTCCTTCAAGACTATCATCAAACTTGGTGCTATTTTCCATCTTTACTGAATGAGAACCTAAAATTTAAATATAGGAAGTATAACTTAGCAGTATGAAGGTTACTCCTGGAACCAACTTCAACCTAATCTAGGGTTTGACAGAGAACCCTAATTTTTGAAGTTAGATATCTTCAAAGTGTCTATGGATGAAAAGGTGTGCCTCCCCAAGGTGATCTGAGAAATTTAGTCCTTCCTCCAAAAGTGTGTACAGATTCCTGAAAAACTTTGATTCCCTAGTTCCTATTGGTTGTAGTGACAGTTCCAAAAATGAAAATATTTAGAGTGGAAGTCTGTCGCCATTGGAATATGCAACCTCCAAAGAAGAGTTGAAATGTCCTTATTTTTCAGATGATATATCTAGGGGGTTGTCTAGAATAGAAAACCCTATCTTCTTGTATGATGGGACAAAATGTTGCACAATTACTTATTTCAGGTTGGCTTTGATACCATGTTATATTTTTAAAAACTTTATTCCCAATAACAAGAAGATCAATGAAATAATGACAAGCACAACAAGACAAAGAATACACAAATAATTATCGTGGGAAACCCTTGTTTGGGGTAAAACCCATAAAAATGTACTCGATATAGAATCCAACCAAATACAATGTAATATGCCAAGAACAAGATAGACTACTTCCTCTCCTCCATATGGATGCTTATTTCTCTCTCATGCAAACTTACTTGATTTGCGAGTGTGTTAAAATTTGGAGGGAACCTCATCTATTTATACACATCAGAAGGTAAGTCTCATAACTAAACAAGTCTGACTTCATCTATCCATCAGGGTTGACTTACCAAGGGAGACACGATTAGTATTATTAATCCTCCCTTGACCATACTGTCTATTAGATTATTTAGCCTAACTTAGGAACCTTAATTAATTAATTGGGTCCACTAGTACCATTCGATCCACTTGGCCTAATGGGACCACATGTACTAGTCACTAGAGTGTGGGGAACACTGATAGAGGTTAAATTCCACTTACTGCATGTGCATGCAACAGTTTGGGTGTCTCCTAGACCAATCCCTACATTTTAGGAGCCATTGGGAGTCCCATCACCAACCTACATCAATTATTTGGAGTTAGTACTAGTTAGACTTAGTTAGCCCCTAATTACTTTCAGTTATTTCACAATCAATTAGGTAGCACTAGTTATGCATGGATAATGCATGGATGCATGTGGAGTAGGAGCCTTTTCCCACCTACCACACTCAGTTACACCGAGTTAACTAGCTATCACTGATTGATTGAGTTGTTGGACATTTGGGAGTTGATCTATTGGACTCCGATATTGATTGAGACACCATGAGTTATATGGTCAGTTAGATGCAATGGATATATTCGAATTTCTACCTAATGCATTCGAATTATTTCCCTATGTAAACTATTGTAACACCGAATTTAATTATTGTGAATGATACTGTAAATTCCTGAGCAATACTCATTTGTTTCCTATGTGGTTTGTTTTTTTTTCAGTTTGTATCTTCATTCAACATTTAATGCAAACATTATTAGAACTATCTGCTTGAACATATAAATGGAATTCAAATTATAATATGGTATCAGATCCATCTCAGGAAGGATTCATGTTTGTTTCTCTCCATTGAATATCAGAAGCAGCTGGATTTCCACATAAGTCCCCTATGATGATTTGCTAACTCTAAATTTATTTAGAGTGGCAGAGAGGGTGTGACAGACCCTGAAAAAATGTTCATGTCAAGAGGAAAAGCATGATTCTGACATAGTTCGAATATTTTTATTTTTGTAGGGATATTTTACGGGTTCAACTTCATATGGATTTGATATTATCAGTTCCTCTTCTTACTCCATCCACAAGATATTCAGAATGGACGTTGAAGATGATTGTATCTCTGAAGAGGTAAGGCCTCTATGAGGTATCTATGGGACTTGGTAAAGAGTATTATTAATATGAGAATGACTGGATAAATGATGGTGATAGATATTATGGAACAATTGGTATGGATTTTTGGAGGTCTCCAAGCTTGCAGTACCTTAATGACTTTGTAGAATCCACAAAAGATCTTTGGAAAAAACTGGATAGAACCTTTGGGAAGCACAATGAGGATATTTATAGAAATTTGGAGGGCACATTCAGAAACACGAGAGTTCTTTACTAAAAATTCTTGGACTGTACTCTCTCTGATGAAGTTGTTCAAGATGAAGAAGAAGAAGAATCTTCCTCATAGTCAATTCGAATTGAAGAATGTCTCCTTGGAGTGACTCCTTCTCCTACTGCTCCAGAAGTGTATGAGATATATGATATCTCATCTCCTCAAATGGATGATTCAGAATAGGACATCGAATATTTGTTATTGAATAAAATCTATCCTTCTATTCTATGCAAAAATTCTCCAATGATTCTTCTATTATAAATTATGTGCATAGTTTACTGATGATTGCTCCAGGAAAGGGAGAGGAATTTGATTTCTCTGTCTCTAATGATGTTGTTGGTGTGCAGATAAGTAATTCTTTGGATATTTTGGAAATAATATCATATTTTAGGAGTGATCCATTCACTCTCATTGATCTAGAGATTCCAACAAATTTCTACATGATTGCATGCACTAACACTCAGGGTTTTGAAGAAGGAGAAAACTGGGCATCTACCATCTCGGTGGAGCACACTCTTGGATATGATATGGAATTTATTGGATCTGATATGATATTATTTGGATGTGATATGATATTATTTGGTTCTAGCATTCAATATATTTCAGTACTTCTTGTAGCTGTTCTCGTCAATTTTGGTGTGAAGAAACAAGTACCAAAAATCTCTTTCAAAAGTTCTGCTGGGGATTTGATGTCATTTTGCTATCATAAGTTTGATGATATTATATTTTTTAAATATTTTTATATTTTGGAAATAATTTCATATTGTAGGAGTGATTCAAACACTCTCATTGATCTTGAGTTTCCAGCAAATTCGTACATGATTGCATGCACCAATATTCAGAATTTTGAAGAAGGAGAAAATTGTGCATCTACCGTCTCAGTGGAGCAAATTCTTAGATCTGATATGAAATGTATTAGATATTATATGATATTATTTGGATCTGATATGATATTACTTGGTTCAATATTTTAGGGTCATGGTCTTTCAGTATTGCTTGTAGTTGTTCTCATCAATTTTGGTGTGACAAGTCAAGCACCGCAAGTCTCCTTAAATTTTGTTGTTGAGGATTCAATGTTATTTATATATTTTGAGTTTTATGATATTATATTTTGTGAATTATCAGTTATTTATGAATTAGTTTCAGATTATGGAGCTCAAGCATTCGCTCTCCATAGTCCCGGGGCTTCTCTACCTTTGGTCACATGCTCATCTCTTCATAGAACTAGTAAAGTTGGAGACATTCTGCATCCTCCTAGACACTTGGTCCTAACACTTGGGGATCATTTTTATTCACACAGTTTGATGTTCAAGGCTGAAATATATCAGTTTATTGGGTGTTCCTCACATGGTTTGAATTCTCAAGCACCTTTTCTCTCTCATCAGTCGGTTTTAGCTGCTCTACATAGGTCTAGTTTTCATCCTGCAGCCATCTATATTCCTGATTCAGATGGGCACATTCTTATTATTCCAAAGAGGAATATTCCTATAGAAATAATCTCTTTGTTTGGATTCAAAGGTTCACATGCATAGAAGAACCGGAATACTGCATACTGCTACAAATTGTAGCAAAAGAGTTTGCAAGTTTTTAACTTGTTTTTCCTCATTTCTGCTTATCATGAGGGGTGGGGGTTTCCCATGAGGTTTTACCTGTTTCCTTAGTTGTATTAAGAAGAATTATTTCATTTATATTGTATTTGGATGATGTTGGAGCAGGATCCCGCAGCTACAGAAGAAGCTGCTAATTTTGGCGGAAAGAGAGAAGTTTTGGCGGAAAAAGGACAGGGCAGAGCTACGACGGCGTAGCACATTTCCAGCTGGAGAGCAGAGCCGAAAACCATGAATTTTGGGATAGAAAAGTCAAGAAGGCAATGGTACCTGAGCGGCCGAGAGAAGAAAGCTCAACCACTGCATTGAAGGCAGCGGCGGAAGACAGGAGGGCTCAGCGACCCTCATAAAGGAGAAGGAGCAACGAGGCTCAAGCATTGAAGACAAAGGACAGAAAGAGAAGCGGTGCATAGTACCCATGGTCAGTTCCAGGAAGCATGGAAGACTGCAGAGAGCTGCAGTGTGATGGGAAGCGACTACCTCAAGGACAGAGAGGACCGACTGTCACTATTTAGGGTATGGGTTTACTGTTGGGACAGGCCCACAGTGTTGTAATGGCACGACCTTCGGGCTGCCTATAAAAGCTTGCATTTTTGTATTGTAAAGGGTTAGATAATAAGCCAGTTAGATAGTTGGTCAGTTGATAGTTTTGTAGACTCAGGAATCAGTCAGACAGACTGCGTTGTAACGATCCAGACACCTAGTTGTCTGTGAGTCATTTGAGTCTATATGTAACCATTCATAGAGAAAACAGAGAGGGAAGGATATATTGAAAGAAAGGCAACAGAGAGATAGACCAGAGGTCTAGAAGAGACCTCGTGCTGCATATGTAGTGCAACAAACTGTGCTAACTTCCCTCAAGATATATAATAGAAGCACAGTTTGGTGGACGTAGCTCCCATCCCGGGGGTGAACCACGTTAAATCTGCGTGTTATGTGTTGTATGAATGTGATTGTATTTGCTTATGGTTACTGGTTATTATGCATGTAATGTTAGTTGCAGTACTTGAATGTATGTATTGATCAGCTCATGATAATACAAGAAGATAAAGATAAGTTGAAGCATTTTAGTAGGCTGTTTAAAGACTCCCTTTACGTCTGTCTCTAAGGACCAGTTACTCACAATATACTTCTGAGAAGTAGAGTTTCGCACATCAGCACAGTCAACGTTAAGAGCGCAAAGTCATAGTGGTAAGATATCGCAGAGAGGTGGTATCGCATTGGCAGAGGAGCTGCGGTGCGCGACACTGCGAGCTGAGGGCTTAGCGTTGAGGAGAGGATGGGTGTTCCGCGGTGCGCAGAGATGCGGTAAGGTTGGGAATATTGTGAGTAAGTGGTAGTTGTGTGACATGAGAGTAAATCGTGCGAATTGAGTGGGGTTAAGCATCGCATGGGTAAGAAGTCCCGTGAGCAGAAGGGAACGTGCGATGCGCGGAGCTAGTTGATCTAGTGGCGCGCAGGAGTAAGAAAGAAGAAGTAGGATGCGCAGAACCTGGTCCAAGACACTGGAGTCTTGGCCAACCCATGAGATTCACTTTGGGTGAGACTTCAGATCGCTTCGCGGTCTGTCGCCGAAAGGGCTAGTGATTTTTGGGTGTTGTTGATTAATTATAGTAAACCCGGGTCTGCCCATGCAATCAACAAATGGTTCCGTTGCCGGTTTAAACGACTGGGAGTCAATGTTCTGTTGGCATCCTACGAGAGAGGAGTTTCACCAGTGGCTGGATTCAGACTTAAGGGAGTTCGCCAAGCAAGAAAATAGGAGTCCGAGACTAAGCACAGAGGCCTGGCTAGAGAAGCATATCGCTTCAGACATACACGCTATATTTTTTGTAACCTACGAAAATGAGCTCTTTGATTGGCTATCCAATTTGACAGATAGTAACACATTCAAGAAGAAAAGAAACATCGTCTGGACACCGGAGCTGATTCAGACCGTACAGAACCTTGACAATCCGATTACGAGAGCAGTGGACTTTTGGCTTACTAGTGTGCTAGAAGGCTACGTTACAGAGTTTTCAGTTGAACAGAGAAAGAGCTTCAGCGCAGCTGAACGATACTTCTTCAAAGGATATCGCGGTAAGTACCTAAGATCTCTAAACTTGTCCCTTAAGATGTTGCTATATGAAAAAGGAACAATGGATCTAGTCTCAGATGAATAAGTAAAGCTAGTAATGTCACAAGAGTTTGAAAGTGATTTTGATGACATTAGACAAACATGGAGTGGAAAGAAGTATAAAGTAGCATTTAGTTCTCCTATATTTGAAGACAGTTCAAACAGTATTAGACAGCAGAGCCCTAGCACCACCAAAGAACTAGAGGGGGGTATCCCTTACCACCCCTATACTCCACATAAGCAGACAGGGACTCAGAATAATCCCGTAGGTACTCCATCTAGTAGTTCACAGTCAGTACCTACTCCCGTTACAGCACCTTCACCTACATCGCTGAGTGGTAGTACTC
>LPNX010477585.1:5158-15803 GCA_001517045.1 Pseudotsuga menziesii
CTATCATGTTCCTCTAATGGAGTGGTTTTCAAATCCCATTCTGGTTGATAAGAAGCATGGAGCAATCCGTATATGCACTGATTTCCCTGATTTAAATCGTGCTTGTCCTAAGGATAATTTTCCCACGCCCTTTATTGATCAGATTTTCGATGAGTGTGCAGGAAGCGAGGTATTCTCCTTCATGGATCATTTTTCCAGATATAATCAAATTTAGATCAAACCCGAGGTTCAACATAAGATTGCATTTATTTGTCCTTGGGGTACTTTTGCATGTCAGAAGATTCCTTTCGATCTTAAAAACACTGGAGCTACATTTCAGCGGGCTATGACCTTAATTTTTCATGATCTCAAAATGATTATTGAAGTGTATTTGGAGGACCTTGCTGCTCATTCTCGTTTGAGAGTGCGTCATCCATACCATTTGAGATTAGTATTCAAAAGATGCCACCATTACCAGGTTAGGTCAAATCCTCATAAGTGCATCTTTTACGTGACTATTGGTCGCTTGCTAGGGTTCATCGTATCCAAGGAGGTTATAAGAGTCGATCCCTTAAAGGTTGATGCAATACTTCAATTGTCTCCCCCGCGTAATATTAGACATATTCAGTGTTTGCAAGGCATGCCAAATTTCTTACGGAGATTCATAGTTAATTTTGCCAAATTGACTAAAGGCTTTATGTGTCTTTTGAAGAAGGACACTACTTTTTGCTGGGATGAGCGATCCCAGGAGTCCTTTGATTCTCTTAAGCAAGCCTTAGCATCGACCCCCATTCTTAGTCCACCCAACTATAGCCATGATTACTTGATTTATGTGGCCGCATCCATGGAGACGGTTGGTATGGTTTTGGTTGAGGATGAGGAGCTCCACGAGCGTGTCATATATTATTTGAGCTAAAACCCTATTGATGCAGAAATTCGTTAATCTCATGAGGAGAAACTTGCCTTGCCCACTGTTCACGCGGTTAAAATATTAAGACATTCCATTCTCCTTCGCCAAACCTTGGTGGTAGCTTATATCAATCCGTTTCAGTTTGTCCTCACTAGAAGGATGATTGCAGGAAAATACAATAAATGGATTGTTATTTTGCAAGAGTTCGATCTCGAATTCATTTCAACGAAATCAAAGAAATCGTTGATCTTTGTGGAGCTTATATATGATTTTCCATGTTTGGAGGAAGAAGAGGTTTATGAGGATACGTTTGTCGATGAGCATATTTTCCTTATCTCAACTTTGGACCCATGGTACAGGGATATCATTGTGTATTTGCAAATGTTGAAGGTACCTACTCACCTTTCACAGGATGAGCAACAACGATTACATCATGTAGCTAAGAACTACCTTATAGTAGATAACAATTTGTACTGTCGTGGGGTAGATTCCATTTTATGTCATTGTTTAAACCATGATGAGGCGGAGGTTGTGCTGAATGATTTCCACAGAGGGGCATGTGATGGTCATTTATCTAGGATTTCTACAGCCCAAAAAATATTGAGAGCGGGATATTTTTGGCCATCGATCTTCAAAGATTGTGTTAATGCGGTCAAGAATTGTCACCCTTGCCAGGTGTTTGCACGAAATATGCACTCGCGTCTAGCCCTGTTACATCCTATTATCACCGTCGGTGCCTTCACCAAGTGGGGGCTTGACTTCCTGGATTGCAATCTAGCTTCGTCTTAGGGGCATCATCACATTATAGTGGTTGTCGATTATTTCACGAAATGGGCAAAGGCTATGCCCATGGTTAAATCTGACGGTGAGACAGCCCTGCATTTCATTTTCAACCAAATTATTACTCAATTCGGCATTTCGATAGAGCTTGTCACTGACCATGGTAGGCACTTTCAAAATAAAATGATGGAATTGTTGGCTTCAAAGTTAGGGTATAAGCAGGGGCACTCCTCTTCTTATTACCCTCAGGTGAATGGAAAAGTTGAAGCAGTGAATATATCACTTAAGTCTATTCTCCAACGAACCATCACACAAAGAAAGATGAATTGGCATATCATGTTATATCCTGCTTTGTGGGCCTATAGAACCACGGTTAAGACTGCCACTAGTTTCTCTCCATATCAGCTTGTACATGGGGTGGAGTCTGTGTTGTCGGTTGAATGCGAAATCCCTTCATTGAATCTAGCTATAGATATTTTACTAGACACTTTTGCATTGGAGGAACATTTGGTCCACATAGAGCACCTTGATGAGCAGCGTCGAGATGCCTTAGTGGCTCTAGAAGTAAATAAGAGTCGCGTTAAGGTCCAATATGATAAGTCTGCCTGTTTGAGGAAGTTAGTGAAGGTGATTTGGTCCTTTTGTGGGATCAAGCTAAAGAACACTTGGGGGTAGGGAAGTTTAATCCCATGTGGCATGGTCCTTACATAGTCAAACGTGTGTTAGAGAATGGCGTCTATGAGTTAGTGGATTATGAAGGGACAGCCTTATCGGAGCCTAGAAATGGGCTCTATCTTAAAAAATACTATGCATGATCTTCAGCCATGGCTGATTGTTGTATATTATTGTACAGTTTTTGAAGTGCATAGTTAGGTTTTCTTATGGTGATTGGGTTTGTTGATTAGTTTTCGTTTCTTATGGAAAATGTCGTTGGATTCTTTATTTCACATAGGATTTGTCGATGGTGCTCGCTGTCACACTCAGAACTCATCTTCGGCTGCTTGGGTGATTTATACTCCTACGGGTCAAGTATTGTCTTCAGGAGGCGTATGTTTACGGACTTCTTCGAATAATGTTGCTGAATATAGTGCCATTATTGAGTTACTGCGAGTTTCCATTTCACATGTTGTCCTCTCTCTTGAGGTACGTTTTGATTCGCAATTAGTGGTTTCGTAGCTTAATGGCTCATATCGTATTAGGGATCCAATATTAATACGAAGATTCTTACGTGTGAGATTGCTAGAACAACAATTTGAGAATATAACATACATTCATGTTTCAAGAATTTTTACTCAAGTTGCTGACTCATATGCTAACTATGTGTTAGATTGGAATTTGTCTCATAGACCATAAGCATATCACAAACATACATTTTTACACACATGTAAATAAATAAAATCAATCATCATAAAAAAATTTCATTAACATCCAAAATGTGACGTCATAATACATAAGTGTCATAATACAAAATTGGGGCTTTTGAGCCACCAAAATATAATACACGGTAGTACAAAAAGAAATACTCTTAGGTCTCTAAGCCTAAGTAGGAGGAGGGGGGTTTTGATCATGGTAGCATACCACGACTCTAGATAGCCATCAAAATAATCGAATCCATGCCCATGGTACACCAACCACCTAGCGCTGCATGGTCTCAGGCAAGTCCTCGACTTGCGCCATGGGTACCCTGTGTGTCAAGCGTACAAAGTTTGTCTGGATGCTTTGGAGCATTTGCTCTGCATCCGCACCCATGATGTCATGTCTTATTCCCCTCCGTCTATGATGATGGAAACCATCCGGTTGTCATGGTCCAACATCTACATACATATGACAGATTATCACCATGTGCCATCACACCAAAACATGTCTTTTGAGTCTATATATTAAGAAACACAAAAAAAATTAATAATTCAAAAAAATTTAAAAAGAGGGTTTGGGATTCATTACCTATGTCTCCATATGCCGCTCTTGGTGGTAGGGGCATGTTTGGATCTCCACAGAAATCTATCCCTGCATAGGGGTAGTCATCGATGGCTATGATCTGCCTCCGTCACCATGGAAAGAAGTCTGCTGGGTAGGGGTTAGCCACCCTACCTCCGCCTAGTATGCACATAACATTTGCCCAACGTCATTGGGCCAGATCTCGAAATCCATGTGGAGGAATGTCTACTCTAGGTCTTAGCCCTGGTACATGCTCAAAGAAGAATGTGCTCAATATGCTGCCGAAACAGAAGTTTCTCACCCTACCCATCTTGCAGTCACTAAGCTATTGTTTCATGTTGCTCAATAGCGTAGTGCTCCCATCATACACTATGGGTCTCATACACTCCACCGCATAGAACATCAATGGCCGTGAGGCCTGGTTGAGTGAAGCTAGTCTGGCTATCCTGCCGAGTGCCAATAGTATGGCCTTCAGTCCCAGCACTTGGATTGATTTTTTTGGGATTTGACTCCCAACATTTTTTATGTCCAGAAAATAGTACACCGCAATGTACTCATCAATAGTCAAGCCACCTCCTGGCCCGCGAGATCGAAGATTTACCACTTCACCTCATCGAAATAATCTAGTGATAAAGTATATGTCCTCAATCTCTATACTGAGCGACATCCTATCAATGTGAAAAGACTCAGAGTCTGAATCCCAGTAATCCACTAACATCTGCAAGAATCTTGGTTTGGCCCTCAAGCTTCCAAGACACCAAAACTTATACAAACCACATGCACGCAAAGCTTGTTGGGCCATTAAGTCACCTTGTACAGCCTCTTCTAAATCACCATGTTCCCTCTCCCTCCATTCTAGAACCATCCTGCATAGAAAACAAGATTTTTGATCATTTTTTGCCTTAGAAATCCCCATTCGCGGCCACATATGCGACTATTTGCAAAATAACCGCGTATGTACGTAGTTTTGGGTAGTTTTTCCATGTATGGCCAGCCCTATATGCGAAAAAAACCCCGATATCCACATGGGCCAAAACACACACTTTAGTTTGGCCTAGAAAATTAAATGGACCATGGAAACTGAAAAAAATTGCATGAAATGGGAAGACGAGGACATGAGGAGTTGCCTGGAACAAATGGTGTTGAATTTCACCGGTGATGCTCCTGGAATTCGCGTTGGAAGTTTTGACCTCAAATGGGTAAAAATTTCAAATGATATGGAATTTTTTAATTTTTTACTATTTATAGAAATTTTTGAAAATTTTGAAATTTTTTACCCACTTTCTATAGTTTTTTACCGTTTCTGACCATTTGGGACCATTTTGGACTAATTTGATGATGTAGGAGCCCATTTTGAGCATGGTTTGACCGTGGTTTTGACCCATTCGTGCCGATTTCAGGTATTATGTCTAAACTAGGATATAGGTTAGGTTTCACATCTGTTTGCACTTGGCATGACCTTATGACCATTTCATTATAACCTTAGGTACGAACCCATTCTATCTTGTCACGAAACCTTCTTGTTGCTTTTAGAAGTGACATGATGTGAATGGTAGAGCTTGACCATACATGGGTACCCTAGTTAGCTCATGTTTTGCATTTGGTGCCTATGTTGACATTTTTCCTTTAGGGTGTTGGAGTCCTTTGTATAGTGCTTCCATGATTTTGCGCAAGAGCCTCATACTCCTCTTAATCTTTTTGCTGGCCTTTTCCCCAAGACTCCCTTATGTCAAGTTGTAATTGCATTATCATGAGTTTTTCTTTCCTTATTAAGCCTTATGCCGGCTACCCTGACTTTCATTATCAACCATATAGCTTGAGCTTGTCTCATGTCTAATCAAGAAGAGCCATTTTACATATCTTTTGCAGCTTGATTCCCCATTTTTACCTGGAGGGAACTTTCCCTCGAGTGTCGTTATCCTACACATGTTTCCTTGCATTGAGCATAGGTACATTCTGCTACTTGGAACTAGTTTGTTTACCCCGTGACACTCGTCTCCTCCTAGTCTGTAACTATAAAGCACTTTTATTATTTTTCAAGCTTTTCAAAATATTTGAAAAAGTGCAAAAAAAATTAAAAAACCAAAAATACAAATAGAAAAAGATGTTATCTTTGGTTGCAGTCAAGTCATGTCACCTTCGAATAGAGCACTGTATATCACATCCGTTGGTTGGGCTAATAGTTTGACTTTAGGAGTTGTACTCATTTATTTGTTTTTATCTCCATCGATTGGTTAAGCTTCTAGTCCCTATAGAGCCTTTGTCGATGCGCCCTGTGTCGCAGAGATGTCCCATTGTATATTGAGTCTATGTTACCTACATTCAGTCACCATTCACCTTTATGCTCTTGTTCGAAGGAAGTTGAAACCTGAGTCAACCATTCCTCATTTCTCTTGACTTTGCATGTTGGTCATTCCCGACACTGATACTGGTTCGTGCACATTATGATCGATTCCTTCCACATTATATAGCTTTGTTGAGTACCTCGTGTTGGATGATGGGGGGTGCCTTAGTGCCCTCCTTCCAGCAAATTTCAGCCCATTGACTTTAGATCATTTATTCTGGGATAAGAATCTAGAGTCATTTTTGAGTGCCTTGAGACTTGCAATCATCACTGGTAGGTTCTCTCGCCATAAACTGTTTTGGAAATACATCAATGTCCCCTGATCGATGGATTAATTCGAGTGTTCGACCTCAACACATTTATTCACACTTGTTAGATTGCACTCTAGTACGTTGATTCCCATTTTCATTATCGGTGGGTGATCTCGTGTCTGTTAACGGTATACATCAATGACTGGTAATTAGACGATGGACTACTATGTTCGACCTCGACACCTCTATTCACATAGTAGGACATGTACTCGTAGCTGACTATGTAGAAGAGCTTCTAGATTGGTGGCATTTCATATATGCTACCTCCTTGATCGTGCCGGTGTTCACAGGATTTCAACTCTCGTGACTTGATTCTAGTGTATGTTAGATATCTTCAGCCATTATGGAGATCTTGATCCATTGTATATCTTCAAATTTCATGGATATCATGATCCTTTGTATATCTTCATCATGGAGATTTTGATCTATCTATATTGTACGTGGTGATGACCACACATGTCATATTTTGTATCATGCCTATTCATGGCAACTATACCCTTATGTATCTAGGACTGTTGTATGTACTTGCAGTCATGTGCAGAGTTTGATTATTGTATTATACTATTGGATGGTTGGTTCTTCCACCTGGTTCTTCATCAGTCCGCTTTTGCAATGGACTTATAATGTATTTCGGCCATCGTATCACCCCTCTGACCTCACACATTGGGGGGCATCTATTACAGCTGATTTTACCACACATGGTAGATTACACATTTATGGCCTTCCTTATCCCTCTATAGACTCTTTGGACCCCATGGACCATTTTTGGACCTTTAATGTTTCCAATATCATCCCTAAAAACACATGTTATTTTCCATATGCGACTTTTAAACCTATTCTCACAGATATGACCCTTAAACCCGCGTACATCGGGATGTGTGCAAAAGGCCAAATAGTTTTGGAGTTTTCCTTGATGTGGATCCGAGTCACTTGTCTCTTGGCCTTCCATATGCCTTGAGATCACTCAGATTTGACCTTCCATTACCCCATTGAAGCACTATATAAGGAACCCTTTAGATACATTGAAAAGGGGAGGAATTGAAGAGCAAGAAAACTATAGTCCATTGTTGCCGAAGCTTATACTTGAGTCTGCATCCCTTTCTCCCTTGGAGCACTTTGTTTTCTTCCCAATATTTCCTTTGCTTGTGAGCTTGATATCAAGATATGGAGGATTGAAGTGGTGGAGGCCCATGTGGAGGACTCAGTTTTTCTGGTTCGCAGACATGCTAACAGAGGTTGTCATTATTGTAATCTCTAATTTATAGTAATAGAAATATCGTTTCCTATCCAATAATGTGCATTTAAATGAATATTGAATCCATGGATGCTTTTAATTGCTTATATGTTATTGATTATATATGCTAGATTAGGTCTAACACCATTATATAGCATGTTTGTCTTGTTTGCTGATTGTTGAGAGAGCAAATTGCTAACACAAGCAAGATTGGAAAAGCTCAATAGGGATCTACATCAACCATCCGGAATAAGGTATGTTTCGATATCTTTTAGTGTTAGACATTTTATTTCTCTTGCGTATTCGGAAGGGATTGATTTTTGCAGTTACTCTGTCTGTTGTGGTAACCCAAGCCATAGGAAGTTTTCTTTGTAACACCCCTCACTCCACGGCGTAGGTAAAATTGCTAGCCACTTGGCCACAAATTACAACTCTTTGGTTTTCCTCACAAGTGGGAATCTAGTCAATCTGGTAGGGTTCGTTGCCCTTTTCTCTTGGTAGGTCCTCTCAATGGCCAGCTACTTCGGAGTTCCTGTGGTACTCCTCATAATGAGTTTTAGGGCAAAGCCCAAGTACTTCCCACAATTGTTGCGGATGAGGCTTATGTCCCAAACCGGATGTTATTAAGTAAATTAGGTTATTAAGTATGATTCCTAGTAATTTGTACATGATTGTAATTGTAATTGTAATGTAATTATCATCTATATCATAACGTAATGTAAAATTGTAATGTAATTGTAATTGTAAAAATGTAATGTAATTGTAATTGTAATGTAATTATCATCATTATCATAATGTAATGTAAAATTGTAATTTGAACACTATGAAAATGTTCATATACATGAATATGAAATTAAAATCATATTAAAATCGATGAAAGGAGAGATAAGGCTATAGAAAAGATGAAGAAAATAAGTGCAATGTTAAGAGGAGAAGATACAAGTCAACCTATGATGGTGCAATCAACTCCCATTGAGAACAATCTTCATATTTTTTAACATAAAAATTATATATATGTGAGTATATATTGTCAAATTATAATTCATTTACAGGTGAGGCTATATCATCAAATTATAAAATTCATTTGTATGTGAGGTTATGTGAGGCTAATGGATATATGCATATTCATTTAGAACTAGATATTACATGAACTCTATATATATATATATATATATATATACTCATCAACCATTCTCTAATTTCATTGGACAACTAGAAATACTCAATACTATAATACACTTACTTTGTATATATGTAATTTAGTGTAGTGGTTAAACATTTTTTTCAATTCTTTCACAACACATACCATTATTTTACATGTACATAAGTGGTTTTAGAAGGTTGTATATATACATGTCATACAATGTATATAAGTTTATGAACTAATTACAAAATTATAATTAAATTCTAAACAATTTAACATCTATATATATAAAAATTATGAACTAAAACACTATGAAATTGAATATATGAATATGCAATTTACGAAATTATATGAATATATGTGAATAAAAAAATATACAATTTAAATACAATTATGAATTCATACATGCACACACAATGTGTATTTGAGTTTATGAATTAATTACAAAATTACAAATTTTACAAAATTATAATTAAATTCTAAACAATTTAACATGTATATATATATAAATTATGAACTAGAACACTATGAAATTGAATATATGAATATGTAATATGAAATTGAATATATGAATATGTAATATGAAATTATATGAATACATGAATATGAAATTATACAATTACATAAAATTATGAATACATATATATGAATTCATACATGCACATACAATTTATATAAGTTTATGAATTATTTACAAAATTACAATTACAAAATTATATTTACATTCTAAACAATTTAACTAACACACACACACACATCCTAGGCTATCACTTGAAGCCAAAACACTACATTATGCTCGACTAGAACTCGATCCTAAACAAGATTCACTGTAAGCTTGAGGGATGGATGTCTTGATGGATTTCCCTGGGAGGCCGACTCACCCTTACTAAGGCAGTTATGCAGAGTGTTCTGGTTTATCGGCTTTCCATGATGAGATTTTTGATTGGGGTCATCAAAGGTATTCAAAGGACTGTTTTCAATTATCTTCAGAGCGAAAACAATAGCAAGTATAAATACTATCTATCCAACTGGGGATCTCTCTCTTCTCCTTGCAATCTCATCGGTTGGGGCATGAAAGACTTCACCCATTTCAATTCATCACTATGCGCCAAGATCCTCTGGCAGGCCTTACATGATGACGGGATATGGGGGAAAGTCATCAGTTACAAGTATCTCTGCAGGCTTCCAATCGAAGTATGGCTCAAATTCAGCTTTCTCAAACCTTGCAATTGCTCACTAATCTGGTGTAGCCTGGCTGATACCCTCCCCCTCATTTCTCCTAAAATCTCTTGGTTGGTTGGTCGAGGCTTGCAAATCTTCATCGATATAGATCTGATCGTAGGTGTGGACATCCATGCATTTCCTAATAGGTTGATACAACACCTTCATGATAGGAATGTACATGATCTCACCCAAATTCATGTACAGAATGAGCAAGGAAATCCCATGTGGAGCAATGGGGCATCACTTTACATCTTTGACCACTTCAAGAAGGACTGGGCCTCATACACATCCTCTCTTATCACTGCAGGCATTCAACTAAACCATGAGCCTGATCGCATTGTATGGACAGGAAACCAGAGAACTGGACTTGTCACAGCCAAATCTGTGTATGATTATTGCATGTCTCTACACGTACCTCCTCCTCAGGCGAGTATGATCAATCGCTTATGGAGCGGCTGCATTCCAACAAAGTTGAAATGCTTTGTGTGGCTGTGTATTAGGCTAAGGGTCATCACCTGGGATGGTTTGCAGAAGCGTGGCCACTCTAGCCCTGGCTGGTGTGGCTTATGCTCTAACTGTTTAGAGAGTGTCAACCACATCTTCGACGAGTGTATCTTCTTTCAAGTGGTATGTATGCTCATATCTTCCTATTTTTCTCTTTCTATTAGCTAGGACAAATAAATCTTATATGATAATTATGTGCACATCTCAAAGAACCATAGAATCCCTATTGACTTCCCAACTTCCATTATATGGTTGGTGTGGAGAATGCGGAACAACA
>LPNX010477587.1:0-47481 GCA_001517045.1 Pseudotsuga menziesii
ATGCACAGTTTTCTTCTTCTTCAAAATTCTGAATTTTGGTGCATGCAATCCTGCAGGAATTTGCTGGAACATCTAGATCATGGGGAGTGAATGGATCACTCTAGTAATCTGATATTTCTTCCAAAAAATACAAGGTATCACATATTTGCACACCAGCAGCAACATTAGAGGGAGAAAAATCAAATTTCTCTTCACTTTCGGAAGCAATTACTGGTAAATTTTGCACAGAATTCAAAGGAAAATCACCGGTGAATGTTTGCAGGGAAGTGTAGCAGCATTTTTATTCAATATCAGAGATTCGAATGTCTTCTTATGTTTCAGCAATATGAGAAGATGAGATATCAGAGATCTCATGAACTTCCGGAGCATGAGGAGAAGGAGTCACTTCATGGAGACTTTCTTCAATTCGAATTGAATGTGTAGAAGATTCTGCTTCATCTTCATCTTGAACAACTTCATCAGAGAGAGTAGAGGCTGAGAGTTTTGAGTGAAGAACTCTTTTGGTGCTGGCTGTAATCTCCAAAGTACTATTATGATCCTCATTGTGCTTGCCAAAGGTTCTGTCCAATATTGTCCAAACTTCCTTTGGGTATTCAATAGAACAAATAAGGTTCATATCAGATCCAAAATTATGGTCAACCAAGACGGTAGATGCACAGTTTTCTTCTTCTTCAAAATTCTGAATTTTGGTGCATGCAATCCTGCAGGAATTTGCTGGAACATCTAGATCATGGGGAGCGAATGGATCACTCTGGTAATCTGATATTTCTTCCAAAAAATACAAGGTATCACATATTTGCACACCAGCAACAACATTAGAGGGAGAAAAATCAAATTTCTCTTCACTTTCGGAAGCAATTACTGGTAAATTTTGCACAGAATTCAAAGGAAAATCATCGGTGAATGTTTGCAGGGAAGTGTAGCAGCATTTTTCTTCAATATCAGAGATTCGAATGTCTTCTTCTGTTTCAGCAATATGAGAAGATGAGATATCAGAGATCTCATGAACTTCCGGAGCATCAGGAGAAGGAGTCATTTCATGGAGACTTTCTTCAATTCGAATTGAATGTGTAGAAGATTCTACTTTATCTTCATCTTGAACAACTTCATCAGAGAGAGTAGAGGCTGAGAGTTTTGAGTGAAGAACTCTTTTGGTGCTGGTTGTAATCTCCAAAGTACTATTATGATCCTCATTGTGCTTGCCAAAGGTTCTGTCCAATATTGTCCAGACTTCCTTTGGGTATTCAGTAGAACAAATAAGGTAGCACAAGCTATCATCAAGGGCCAGAGCTATTGATCCAAAAGCTCTGTCAATGTCATTTATCCAGTCATTCTCATTCTCATAAGTCTCTCTTCCAATTCCAATAGACACCTCATAGAGACCTCGTCTCTTGAGATATGCAATCATCTTCAACTTCCATTTCGAATAGCTTGTGAATGGGGTGAGAGGAGGGATTGATGAGTCCATTCGAAGTTGTACCTGTTAAGACCTGCAAATAAAAACAAAAGGGGCACCGTAAGGTCGGACAGACTGCACATTCTAGGTTTTCATCACACCCAGCATAGTCAATCAAGCAAGCTTGATCAACAAGTTCTTTACTTGGGATATTGAGTGGTAAGCCTTGGCTTTTGGTGCAGTGCTGGATTCTTGAGCTATTGCTCAAATTTCATGGAGAAATCTGTCAAAAAGCTTGTTCTTGTGAGATTGATCTTCGTCCCGCCGCATGCTTTGATACCATATTAATTCTTGCACATGATCTAGGAACTAGGAATCAGAATCATCAAAGAATTATTAACAAAATACTCATGAATTGGAAATAACTGGAATACCAAATAGGTTTCCTCTCTGTATATTATATAAACAATAAAGGATTACAATTTCCATGCATAGCAATATCTTAACTCCATGAAGAATTCGAATACCTAAGGGACAATTCGAATCCAGTGAGTGTGTCTAGCTTAACTGACTCTTTGCCATGCAATCTCACTCAGTTAGCCACTTGACCAAAACCCTAATTGACTCACCAAACCCTAACTGAAGTTGGAGTGCAATAAATGACTGAATCTCAACTGAAGGAGATCAAACACATGTCATAGCAATCCAATCATCAAGTGCTAGTACTGCATGACTCCAATAAACCCTGATGAGGTTGACTGAAGCTGAATTGACCATCAAAAGTTGGTGAAGGCGCCTTGTTAACTCCAGTTTATTAAATAATAATAAAATAATCATTAAATAATATATTTAATGAATGGAGGCACCTTAACTGACTGTAACTGATTGATTTAACTGATTATAACCACCAGTTAACAGTTAGGTGCATTAATGTCACGCAGATCACCCCTGGAGTGCTCCAGTTAGCCTCCTTGACTGTAGGAGAAGGCTAAGTTAGCCTCCTTGACTGTAGGTAGGCATGGGAGTGACTGGGATGATGGTAATTAATGCTCCACTGATGTCAATTAAACTTAGGATAGTGGTTCAACTAGTCCAATTTGACCGAAGGAGTGAGTATGAAGGTAAATGTCTCCAACAGGAAGATCAAGGGAATACTCATCTGCGCAAGGATACAAGATGTTTTCTGCATATCCAAATGCGCACAACAACCCAACGATATGGAAAACAGTTTGGAATGTGAAAAGTTTGCCAAAAATTGACATGTTCAATTTGGTGCTTGTGCATGGAAGTATATTAATAGGTGACAATCTAGAAAAAAGAGGTTTTGCTGGTCCATTCTGCTACCCACAGTGCAATGAAAGCAAAGAAACCAACCACCATTTTCAATTAAATTCCTCCTTTTCCAGTAAGGTTTGGGAACTACTGATCCATCGTTGGTTTGGAAATACGAATCTGCCAAGCAGTATTCAATAGTGCCTTTTCAGTTGGGATCAAGCGTATCAAGGTAACTTGGACAAAAAAGCAGGTTTAAAAAATTGTTGGATGACGCTCCCAAAAGTACTTTTTTGGCATTTTTGGATTGAGTGAAATCAAAGGGTCTTCAAAGACAAGGCCGAATCTTTAGAACAGATTGCTGCTAAAAGCACTCATGGGAGAAATCCTAAATATGTCTTTGTTGCCTAAGAACAAGACCAAAATTTCGTCAGATGAAGTAAATTGGCTGCACTCCTTTAACATTTCTGAATTAGACACAACTATGGTTAAGATATCATTGGAAGTTTTGGAAATAAGAATGGACCAATCTCAGTTTGAAATTTGGATGAAAGAGAGGAAAATATTTAAACTCTTCTTTGACGGAGCTTCGAAAGGGAATCCGAGAGCGGCGGGAGGAGGAGCGGTCATCATTTGTCCTAAAGGGAACATTGAAACCGAATATTACTAGAATATAGGAAATGACACAAATAACATGGTTGAAGCTTATGGACTATGGCAGAGACTTGAGCAATTGGAAGCCATGGGGGTTGAAGAAGCCATTGTGCTTGGAGACTCTCGAATAATAATACAGGTTATAAATAGATCAATTCATTGTCAAAACTTAAGACTATCCAGACTGATCAAAAGATTCTCTCTATTTCAGGAACATTTCGGCAGCTAGAGTTCTTTCATATCCTTCGTAAGTTGAATGGCAAAGCAGATCTAGCAGCAAATAAGGCAATTGCATTATGCATTAATGATCTCTACGTTAATCTTCACCCCTATTCGGCTATTCCTCCCTAAGAAGCGAGGTCCTTACAGTTCCTTGAACACAATTTTGTCAAAATTGATTGGGCAAGGTTGCTCTGGAAATTGCTGGCATAGTCTTCTCTGGTATTCTTATAAATGAGAAATTTGCATTTCTTTCAGTGGTTTCTTCATAGTTTTTATAATCTAAACCATAACTGTTTTTGTCTATAAAAAAAATAAAAATATTAACTCAACTTTATAAATATGTATAAATAATTGACAAAATATAATATTAGAGATCCAAGAATTATAGTAAAACTTAAAAAAAAATAATATAAAAAATTTGAAATTAGTTAAAAAAATATTAAAATATATGATAAATTGAAATTAGTTAAAAAAATATTAAAAGATATGATATGTAATAGATTTTAAACTTACAAAATAATTTAATAATTGATATAAAAAATTTCATATTAATTAAATTAGTCATAAAGTTTTAAAATTTTACTTTACAAACAATTTTAGTATTTTTTTTTCAAAAATTAATTGATTTTATTGTATGTTTAAAGATAAAATTCTATTATATAAACATTTTACCAATATAAACATCTTATTCAATATGTTTAATTTTTTAAATGATTTTGTTTTATATATAACAACAAAAAATATTCAAACCTTAAAACATACATTCAATTACATGAATAAAAATGATAGAGAGTTAAACTTTTGCTCAATGAAGAAGCATTTTGATTGTATAAATCACTTTTAAATGCTATTTGGAATACGAGACAACTTTCATTTGGACCTTCCTTTTAACGATAACTAACCTATGTTTAAGGTTTAATAGCCTGAAAAAGGGATACTAATCACATGGTTTTGTTGGGAGGGTGTAGAGGCGGAAGGATTGACGGAGAGAGTAGAAGGCGGAAGGACTGACGGAGGCATGGAGGCAGGAAAAGGAGGAGGCTCTCAGGCCTCTCCAGCTGTACCAACAAGGGAATTGTTGATCGGGGGTATCCCGATCTCACTAGAAGAAATGGGAGGAGAGGAACAATCCAATCAAGACCCAACATCGGGAGGACAATCTATAGAGCTAAGGCTAGGTCAGTGCTTGCCTAAAATGACCCTAATTCCTTCAATGCAGATTAGATCTACTAAACTCAGAGATCAGATCCAATATATGCAAGATCTTACGCTCATTGGGAAGTTTGTGGGAATGCTACCATTGGAAAAAACCCTCGTATGGTGGATACACTCAACCTGGAAACCTAACTGTCACTATGACCTCCAACTACGATCCAAGGGTTTTTTCACCATCTCCTTTCTGAACATGGAAGACAAAAATAGAGTTTTGGATGGAGGCCCCTATTTCTTTTACTCGACAAGATTGTTCCTAAGACCCTGGAAGGAGAAGTTCTGCTTGGACAAGGAAGACATGAAAATTGTGTCGGTATGGATCAGGCTTCATTTCTTGCCAGGCGAATACTGGGATTCTGAAATCTTGGAGGACCTGGGGAACAGTCTAGGGAAATTCATCAAGATCTCGGAACAAACCAAGGCCCACAGATACACAACCTATGCAAGAATATGTGTTTATATGGATATGACTAAAAAATTACCAAAAGCCATCAAGATGTCATGGGAAGATGAAGATTGGGTGCAAACCATAGACTATGAGCAAATCCCGTTTCAATGCCACAGATGCCATGAATACATACATCTGCTTAGAGACTGTCCTACAAATGCTCCAAAACTAGAGGCTAGGAAGGATGAGGAAAAAAGAGACCAAGGGTTCACTAGGGTTTCCTCGAAAAAAAGAGGAGGTAGAAAACAAGAAACCATGGAAGTGAATAAGAAGGTACCAGTATCCAATCAATTTGAAGCCCTAAAAGATCAACCGGAGGAAATACCCAAGTAATATAATGCAGGAAAGAATGATGATAACACCCGGGAGGAAACAAAGAAAGAATATGTCAATACAACGAACAATATGACGGAAGGAACAATTAATGAAGAGCCTGAACGAGACACAGGGGATGAAGCAGAGCATATGGACATCAAACTTTATGGATATGGATGGAATCGAAAAAACATGTATAGACGTTGTGAAAGGATATGTCCCCCAAGAGCAAGTGGTCTTACTAAAGGACACCGTCATAAAGGCAAGGGAGATAAATCAACTGGGAGTTAGCCCATGATCCCACAAGGAGAGTAAGAGAAATCACGAAGATCCAAGCAAGAAAACATGGAGGAAGTCAAACATGCATAGAGTAGCGGAAGCTAGGAGGTGACAAGTCGAATTAGGCCAATACCATACTATTAAGGAAACCTTAAGGTTATAATCTCCCCTGTATATAACTTCTTAATGAAGACAGTAACCTGGAATATAAGAGGGCTTCATATCCCTCAAAAAGCAAAAATATTAAGAAAAAATATCCATAGGACAAACCCCATCATTGTGTTTCTTCAAGAAACCAAATGCCCGACGAATCAGCTTCAGGAGATAAGCATGGAAATTTGGAGAGGGAGTGAAGGAATGGGTATAGATGCAAGAGGGTATGCAGGTGGCTTGGGGATACTGTGGGATCCCAATAGAGTGAGCCTGTCGGGTTTCGATGGTAACCACTGTTTCATATCTGCAGAATTCAGGGTTATTGGATTTTCGATATTAGGAGTTCTAACCAATGTAAACGGGACTCACAAACCTCAGGATAAAATGGAATTCATTAACACCCTTAGAAGTATCCATGATTGGACAGAGGGGAGGCATCGGATCCTAGGAGGGGACTTCAATATCATTACCTTGCTGGAAAAAAATAAAGGAGGAAGACGAAGGTTGGAGGAAGAGTGTGAGGCATTCAGAGACACCATTGAAGATCTAAGAAAGCTGGATATTACCTCGGGACAGGGGAATTTCACCTGGAACAGAAAAAGGATGGCTGATAGGCATATAGCTTCTTGCCTAGACTGCTTCTCAGTTTCAGAATCAATAATGGATTTAGGTAGTGAAATTCATTCTTTGTTTCTTCCTGCTGCTAGGTCGGACCATTGGCGTGTAGAATTACGGTGGAGCGGTCTAGGTTTGTAGTTCAAAAAACCCTTCAAATTTGAATAGTTTTGGTTAGGGAACCCAGACTTTGAAAAGAAGGGAAAGCAGTGGTGGGAGGAATTAAGTGAGGGCGAGGGCCAAAGCATGTACAAGTTTCAACATAAAATAAAAATCCTAAAAGAAACGATCAAGAAATGGAATAGGGAGGAGTTTGGAAACATCTCCATGGAAAACAAATTCCTTGAAACTATGCTAGAGGAGATACATAACATTGAGATGAATTCAGGATGTATTAGCAAACTTCAGGTGGAAGAGCCTAGCTTATGAAACAAGCTAGAGGAAAGAGAGCAAATTGAGGAAATCCTTTGGTGACAAAAATCGAAAATTAGGTGGCACAAATATGGGGAAATAAACACAAAGTTATTTCATAGATCAGTCATCCAGGATAGATCACATAACAAAATTATATCGATCAATAATGCCAATGGAGAAAGGGTCAAAACGAGGGCGTAGAATGAGGCGGTTTTGAGCCAGCATTTCCAGGACATAAAGACTGAGCCAAGGATGGACAGAAGAAGAGACATTGAACAAATCACCAAGAGCATAATGACATGCCGATGAAGCTGATCACCCTCGTCAAAGTGGAATAGGTGTTTCTCTAAATGGAGGATGGTAAAGCCCAGGCCCGAATGGATTCATGGTGAATTTATTCCATCATTTTTGGGATATCATAAAGCATGAATTTTGGCATATAGTGGAAAATACTAGGGTTTCAAGGAAGATACTTCCAGCTTTCAATGCTACGTTCCTTAGCCTCATTCCTAAAAGTGAAAGGCTAGACTCTCCTGATAAATTTAGACCCATCATCTGGTGTAATGTCATATATAAGATCGTTACCAAGGTGATTGCAAACATACTCAAACCCATCTTACCTTCCTTGATCTCTCCAAAAGAATATTCTGGGTTTGTTGAAGGTCATTAGATAATGGATGGTATTATCCTGGTTCATGAAGTGGTCCATTAAATTATAACCAAGAAAATCCTCAGATTTTTGGTGAAGCTTGATATTGTGAAAGCCTATGACAAACTCAACTAGAAATTCATGGATGAAATGCTAAAATCCTTTTGTTTTGAGGATAACTAAATAGAGTGGATCATAAATATAATAACAATCGCCTTCTCCTCCATTCTCATTAATGGAGCCCCTTCGAGTCTATTAAAACCAACAAGGGGAATAAGAAATGGAGATCCATGATCACCCTTCCTATTCATCATTATATCAGAAGGTTTGGGAATATTGATCATGGTGATGCAGAACAAACATAACTTGCAGGGGATCCTTGTCCACCCAAGGGCAGACAAACAAACTCACCAACAGTTCGTTGATAACACTGTGTTGATGGGCCACCCCTCTGTCCAAGAATCCGGGAATCTTAAAGCATGCTTAACAAATTTTGGTAAAGCCTCGGGGTTGGAGGCTAACGAACAAAAGTCACAGGTTTTCTTCCTTAACACCCCTAGGATCACTAGACGTAATATTTGTCGAATTTTGGGCTTTCAAGAGAGCTCCCTTCCATCCAAATATCTAGGTGCCCCTATGGTAGATTCAATGGTTAGGAAAGGATATTAATCAAAATTGATAGATAAAATGAAGAAATGTCTCACAAACTGGACTATGAGACTGCTAAATTTCACAAGCAGGTTGGTTCTGGTGAAAACAATTCTTTAGGCAATGCTAGTCTATTTATTCTCTACCTTTGCTACCCAGAAGGAGATCCTAAGAAAAATGAGGAATATGCAACGAAATCTTTTATGGAGCGGGGCTAATAAAAAGAAAAAATGGGCTTTGGTGAGATGGGAAACGATATGTGCCCCTAAGAATCACAGAGGGATGAACCTTCGTGATCTAGAAAAGGTGAACTATGTTAGTGGGGCCAAACTTGCGTGGAGATGGGTTAACTAAAATCAGGAACCCTGGGAAAAGGTGCGGCATAACAAATACACATAGGGGTGGGAGAAGGAAAACTTCATCCGATATGCGGAAGAAATCCCATGGTCTCACATCTGGAAAACAACTAAGTAGCGAAGGAGACTAGTCTAGGAAAATAGTTTTTGGGAAGTTAGAAATGGGCAATGGGATCAAGCTTAGGAGGATTCATGGTAGCAAATGCCACCATTGAGACAAAACATGGATATAACACGGTCCATAAGGGAATGTACAAATTAAGGCATAACAATGGTCAATGACATGTGGATGAAACAGTAAGATGATCAGGATTTTAGGGTATGGACGAACAAAGAGTGGTGGGAAAGATATGGCCTAGGGGAGGAAGTGGACTGCATTAAGGAAGCTTTAAACGATAGAAGAATCCGAGTTCACATGGGGGATGACAAGATGCGTTGGGGATTTTGCCTAAAAGGATCATTCACTATTAAAGAAGCCTACGACTTATGTATGAGGCATGGCAACCAACCCGTTAATCAGAAATGACAGAGGCGATGGAAGATAAATCTCTGGCCCAAAATTTCCATTTTCAGTTGGCTTGTTATGAAAAAATGCATATTAATAGGATAAAACCCCAAGAAGAGAGGGATGTAGTGGCCTTACTGGTGTTATATGTGTGAGAAGGACGAGGAGACAATGAACCACCTCTTGGATGCTTATCCATTCACCGCCATCTTATTGGACCGAGGGGCCATGGCCTTCAGAAGATCCGACAAAATTAGAAAAAACCCAGACCAGGTGCTTTATGAGTGGTTGAACAACCCTTTCCAGAACTCGGTCCTTTACCATTTATGGGATATTTTTCTGCATTTCATCCTTTGAGAGATATGGAGGGAACACAATTCCAGGATTTTTTGAGGAAAAAAAAAGATTGGAGATGGAGTATGGAACACCCACAAGAACAAGATGATACAAACGGTGAAAATGAAAACCTGGAGTAATTCAGATTAGAAAGAAACGGACTCTGAGTCCACCATCTTGAAGGCCTAGGGAATCTATGGGCCCTTGCACTGTTTTCACAGACCAAATGGAGCCTCCAGGACTTTCGCAAGCGCAGACACCTGGACCCCTCCCTCCTTGGGGTTTTTCAAGCTCAATTTTGATGGAGCCTCAAAAGGAAACCCATGCCGAACCGGTTATATCTACATTATCAGAGACCACTAAGGGAGAATGCAAGGTTTACAAATCGACTTCAAAGGAAAAGAGACCATCAATGCGATAGAGGTTGAAGGCCTTTTGCAGGGTATACAAGTGGCTAAGGAGTACATATAGACCCCACTAATTGTGGAAGGGGACTCCTAGGTGAAAATCCAGATGGCAACAAAGATCCTCCATGGAATCCTAAGCACAAAGGTGGATAAATCGTGGAGACTGGAGGGAATACTAGAATAGCTAGTGGGAACTTTTGACCCTCGGATAGCCATCTCCTACAACCATGTCAAGAGGAATGGTAACAAGGTGGGGGGAAGATTGACAAACCTAAGGATCGAAAACCAAATAACAATTAAAGCGAGATATTGGATGGAGACGACAGACATGACATCCTGGGGCATGTGTATTGATCTCACGAATCAAGATATGATGCGAGTTCATGGAAGGGAAGGGGAAGGACAATGGGAGGGACCAGAACCTACCACGTAGCAAGGGAGTATCGTAGCTATCTAGCTGCGTTATCATGTGAAATACGAGATGGCATAAATTCGTGTATTATCCCGACCAATTCACAGTCTTTTCAATTCAATTGGAAAGCGAACAAGTCATGAACGAGGGAAGTGGAGGATATGGGAGAGCACATTGAACTATTGGATTTTGTGCAACTTTAGAAGCTATTTTTATTGTACTTGTATTGTATTTCCGTGTACCTCCTACGAGAGATTATATTGATGTATTTAATCATGTAAACCCTAGAAAGAATCTATGTAAACCTGGGGGAAAAAATCCACAAGAAAAGAATAAAATAAATTTATTTTTGTATTTACCCAAGGTAGGTCAGCCCCATTAATTTTTCACTTAGAAAATCAATATAAATAGGAGGCACCCCTCTTCGTTATTTAATCCACACATAGCAAGTTGTTCCAACATAAAGGTGCACTACTACAGTTAAGGAGAGTGTTTTCTGGGGTTGTATCTTAGAGAGATATTTTCTCTCTCTTTCTTATTCTCTCCATTCTCAGTTGTTATTATCTCTATATGAAGGTTTGCTGGGTTTTTCCCGATTGGGTTTCCTAGGCTAAATTCTTGTGTTCTTTGTTTCTGTGCATTGTCTTTCTTCTAGTTATCCTATTGTTTATTTGCAATTAAGTTATAATGTTATAATCTTGTAAAACTAACATGGTATCAGAGTAGTTATAGAAGAGGCCA
The DNA here is from genome assembly GCA_001517045.1 of Pseudotsuga menziesii. Lineage (NCBI taxonomy): Eukaryota > Viridiplantae > Streptophyta > Pinopsida > Pinales > Pinaceae > Pseudotsuga > Pseudotsuga menziesii. The sequence continues at coordinate 11,035 of LPNX010477587.1, forward strand.
TTGCCATAATCTAGGGTTTGACCATTCAAGGACTTCCCTCATCTCTTCAGCAGAAAAAGAGCAATGGAAACTTCATGCTAGGGGAGGCACATCTTTTGGTGAAAGTTGAATCAAATTTGGAGAAGTTTCAATTTTTTACTGCGGGACACTGCAGGATACTGCGGGAAGAAACTAGGGAATCAAGTTTTAGAGGCTTCCCACCACTGTTTTGGCCCGACCTCATCTTACCTCAACTCACCTTGATAGGGAACATCTATATATAAGGTCAGTGTCACTAAATTCCCAAATTCATTTTGACCTAAGTCCTGCTAGGGTTTTTGGTTCAGATCTGCAGACAATATCATTAAAATGAAGGTTGAAGATCGTCTTGATGGGGATACAAACTTCATATCTTGGAAGCCTAGGGTTCTTCTCATCCTATAAGAAAATGATCTCTTGAATTTTGTCAATGAGAAAGGTCCAGAACCATAAGTGAAAGAAGCCAAGTCCTAGTGGAGGAAGTGTGATGCGAAAGCAAGAATGATTCTGGTGGACTTAGATAAATATCACTTGGTTCCACAAATCTTAGCAAAGAATACAACTAGGAGGATGTTCAAGTCCTTGAAGAATTTATTTGAACACAATAGCATCAATGTGACTCTCACATTGAGGAACCAACTGTCAAATATGAAGATGTTTAAGTCTGAATATATTACCTCATATTTCATGAGGATCACCGAACTTCGGGACAATCTAAGGTCCAGTGGAGATAACATTGAACAAAAGGAGCTTGTCATGACCACTCTAAATGATATTCCACCATCTTGGGATTTCTTCATCCAAACCATAAGTGGTCGAACCAGGTTGCCCAAATTTTACAAGTTATGGGCATACTCCACTCAGGAAGAGACCAAGATTTCAACAAGGCAAAGACTCCATGGTCCTCAAGTTGAGGAGAATAAAGCCTTCATCACTCATGCCAAGAAAGGCAAGGGAAAAGGAAGTAAGTTTCACAAACATAAGCACCAGGATAGGAGACCAAGTTCTTCTCCAAATTGAATGGAAAAGAAGAAGGACCTATCACATATACAATGCTATAAGTGTAAGAAATATGGTCACTATGCAAGCAAGTGTTTTAGTTCAAACAAGAGGAAGCATGAAGATTCAACAACTAATGTGGAAGATGGTCGTCATCACAAGAAACAAAGAAATAAAGATCGTACAAAACTGTTCTTCATATCAACATTATTTGTAACTGTACCCACCACTAGTGATACATGGCTCATAGATAGTGGTGCTTCCAAGCATATGACTGGTTATAAAGAGAACCTTTCAGAAGTTGTTGAGAAATAATCCCATCTCCGCATTGTACTTGGAGATGATGCCTACTACACTATGAAAAGATTTGGATATACCTCTCTTCAGTTAGAATCCAATGACTTACTACATCTGAATAATGTGTTGTAAGTACTTGGTATGAAAAGAAACCTTGTCTCCATTTCCGCCTTAGAAGACAAGGGATATAGAATTACATTTGCATATGGAAATGTGCTCACATGACACAAGAATTCTAGCATGGAAAAAGAAAAAGTGATTGGTGTAAGGGTTGAAAAATTGTATAATCTCAACACTCTACCAGCTCAAGACCTAGTCCACGATTCAACTAACATTAATGAGCTATGGCACAGAAGACTAGCTCATCTAAACTATCAAGCTCTCTCCGCATTAAGGAACATGGTGATAGGTCTACCAATGCTTCATGTAGACCATGATGGTGTATGTAGAGGATGTGCACTTGGTAAGAATACCAAGGGTTCCTTTCCGAAAATTGAAAGAAGATCCAAGGGAATATTGGATATAATCCACTCTGGCATGTGCGGACCCTTGACGATTAATTCATTGGGTGGTTACAATGACTATGTAACATTTATTGATGGCCACTCATGAAAGACGTGGACATACTTCCTCAAGGGAAAGGAATCTGAGGAAGTACTTAGCAAATTCAAGGAATTCAAAGCACAAGTCGAGAATATGTCAAGAAGAATAATTAAGACCCTAAGATCAGACAATGGTGGATAATATACCTCTACAAAATTCAACGATTTATGCAAGGAAGCAAGATATAAGATGGAGCTCATAGTTCGCTACAACCCTCAACAAAATGGGGTTGCATAAAGGAAGAACCAAACAGTTGTGGAAGCATCCAAAGCCATGATACATGACCAGAGTCTACTGATGTCACTATGGGAAGAAGCATCTAGGACAACTGTTTATGTACAAAACAAATGTCCTCATAAAATCTTGAAGAACATGACTCTGGAAGAAGCCTTCAAAAGAGTGAAGCTAGAAATGGGCCACCTTCGTATCTTTGGTTTCCTAGTCTACATTCATGTTCCCAAGGATAAGAGGAAAAAACTAGAACCTTCAGGAAAGAAGGGAACATTCGTGGGATAAATGAGTCTTCAAAGGATTACATAATATACATCCCAAGATCAAGGAAAATCGAAGTCAGTAGGGATGTCACCGTTGAAGAAGAGATGGCTATATGAAAAGGAATAGGATATGATACAAAGATCGATGAGGATGAATATATGAGATCATCTCCCCTTGCAGAGGTTAAGAAGGAGTCTAAATAAAAGAATGAATCGATCAATCCCATTGATCCAGTTGAGCCAGTTGATGCTCCAACAGATATGGAAGTAATTCATAAAAGACCTAGATGGGAACAACATACATTGCAGGATGGAGAGGGGCATGAAGTTCCGCAAAAAATCCACCAGGAAAGAAAAATACCTCTGAGGTTCTCGAGTTACGGAGCATTGATGAGTCACATCATTGACTCAAAGCCTACCACGTACGAAGAAGTATCCAGACACTAAGTTTGGAAGGATGCCATGATAGAGGAGTTCCAGTCCATCATGAAGAATGACGTATGGGAGGTTGTACCGAGACCTGAGGGGATGTCAATAGTGACCTCCAAATGGCTTTTCAAGATTAAAAATGGAGCAGATGGTGGCGTGAAAAAACACAAGGCCAGATTTGTTGCCAAAGGATTCTCTCAGAAAGAGGCAATTGATTATGATGAAACTTTTTCTCCCATGGCTCGATATACTTCTATCATAACCATCATTCCAACCCTGTTTTCTTTACCAACCGTACTCCCTCAACCTATGATGATACCCCAACAACACTTGCTTCAGCGAGGAAAACTTTTTAGGGTAGACACTGTCGCTATGGCATAACAAGAAACTCAAAGGGACCATAATGACATCGAAAAGAAGTCTTTTGCACATCTTCTTCCTTCATTTGAATTTGGTGATAACCTAATCTAAGGTCAATTTTGGAGAAATATTTGTGGGATGGAAGTTGCATCATATGGATGTGAAGACTGCCTTCCTCAATGGTATTATCGAGGAAGAAATTTACATTGAACAACCATAAGGGTTTATTGTCTATGGGAAATATTCTTACGTATGTAAGCTGAGAAAGAAATTATATGGACTCAAGCAAGAACCTCGTGCTTGGTATGGACAAATAGACGAATACTTGGCAAACTTGGGATTCACCAAGAGTGATGCATATCCTAATATTTACTACAAGATTATGGATGATGAGCCATTGATTTTATTCATGTATGTGGACGACTTGTTTCTCACAGGAAATGAGAAACTAATTGGATGGTGTAAGAAGAAGCTTTCCTCTGAGTTTGAAATGAAGGACCTCATATTGATGCATTACTTCTTGGGATTAGAAGTATTGCAGAGGAAGAAGGAAATTTTCCTAAGTCAAGGAAAATACACCATTGATATTTTGAAGAGATTCTGGATGTTGGAATGCAAGTCCATGGCTACCCCGATGGATGCAAATTTCAAGAAATTGAAGGATTCTACTTCAAATTCTTAAATGATTGATCCCACCATGTATCTCCAGTTGATTGGCTCTATGATGTATCTGGAAAACACCAAAACAGATATATGTTTTGCTATGAATACTCTCATCCAGTTTATGAGTGATCCGAGGCAGATTCATTGGGTTTCTGTAAAACATGTTCTTAGATACTTACGTGGAGCCGTGGGATATGGTTTAAGATATGCTTCAGGATGTGATATGATATTGCAAAGATTTTCTAACTCAGATTGGGTTGAGTGTGTTGCAGATAGGAAGAGTACTTCCGGATGTTGCTTCAATTTGGGCTCTGTATTGATTTCTTGGTGTAGCAAGAAGCATAACTCAATAGCACTTAGCACTGCAGAGGCCGAGTATATGGCTTCCAGTACAATAGCTCAAGAAGCAATATGGCTTCAAAAAATACTTGTTGGATTATTTGGTCAGATTCCAGGACCAACTGTGATTCACTATGACAACCAGAGTTGTATACAGAAGTCAATGAATCCCATATTTCATGATAAGACGAAGCATATAGAGATCCAATATCACTACATTCGTGATATGGTATAGAAAGGTGCGGTCGAGCTACAATATGTTCTGACAAATGACCAAACTGCAAATATTCTTACCAAGCCTCTTCTCAGGACAAAGTTTGAATACTTTTGTAGAAGACTTTGAGTAGAAGAAAATGCATCCCTCATGGAGAGGAAATCCAAGACTGATATCTATGATGCTTTCACACTGGTTCCTCTACTTATTCTGAATCTCATCCAGGTAAGGGAGAAAGGAGAAATCCCATTGACATTGTTAGACATGCAAGTAACATATGCCCGTGTATAGTGATAACCACTAGATGTTCAGATTCTCAATCTGGTGTTCTTTGGAGTATTCCCACCAGCTATTGAGATGAATTGGTAGTATATGGTCATGTACACTGGTGACCTCTATTTGTCCCAATTCTTAACCTGACGTTTTGGAGAATTCCCACTAGACTTGGTTTTCAACTTTGTTAAGGAGAATTCCCACCAACACTTGAGATGAACTAATAGTAGATGGTCGTGTGAAGCATGTCTAGGTTCTCACGTAGAGACATAATCATAGCATATGAGATGTTGATTGTTTTACTCTCCTACGGATGTGCAATTTTGCAGAGATGATAGATCTACCGATGGACTGTGGTGATCAGATTTTTGATGACACCTCTCGATGAACAGAGACAGTGTTGACAACCTTCAATATGTATAGAGATGATCGAGACATATGAGATGTACATAAGAGACCTAGATGTTGATGATGACCATATCTGAAGAATACCTTCCTTGTTGAGAGGGAGTGTTGGAATTTGTGCAACTTTAGAAGTTATTCTTATTGTACTTGTGTTGTATTTCCTTGTACGTCCTATGTAAGATTATACTGATGTATTTAGTCATGTAAACCCTAGAAAGAATCTATGTAAACACTGGGGAAAGAATCCACAAGAAAAGAATAAAATAAAATTATTTTTGTATTTCCCCAAGGTAGGTTGGCCCTAGTCAAATTGTCAAGTCGGCCCCAATGATTTTTCACTTGGAAAATTAGTATAAATAGGAGGCGCCCCTCCTCATTATTTAATCCACACACAACAAGTTGTTCCAGTAGAAAGGTGCGCTACTACAATCAAAGAGATTGTTTTCTGGGGTTGTATCTTAGAGAGATATTCTCCTTCTCTCTCTTTCTTCTTCTCTTTGTTCTCAGTTGCTAATATCTCTATATGAAGGTTTGCTGGTTTTTTCCCGATTGGGTTTCCCAGGATAAATTCTTTTGTTCTTTGTATTTCTTCTAGTGATCCTATTGTTTATTTGCAATTAAGTTATACTGTTATAATCTTGTAAAACTAATAGGAACTATCCGTGCAAGACCATGGAGTACGAGCTGGTTATCATGGCAGGGATGAGTCCCGTCATGAATCAAAAGGGAAAGTTGTTATTTAGAGAAGGGCAGGGTGGTGAAAAAAGATGTAAGAGAAAAACCCATATGTGCATGCACTTAGTTTTCGCTGAGAGCGAGGGAGTGCTGGTGATTTAGCAAATGGAGGGCGACGAAAGGAAGAATGCTGAGGATAGCATGGCAACACGATGAGGTAGGAGAAAGCGAGAGATGGAGTCGAAAGAGAAGAGTTGTCGTAGGACCCGGACTCAGAAGAAATCGTTATGGGAAGCTCGCATGTTCAAACTTGTCCTGCCAACGAACATCCAACAAAGGATTAATGAGACTAAGTAGAAACTCAGGCTGGAGTTGGATCAGACACCTTGCATGAGGAATGCCATAAAGTGGAATATTGGATCTTGGACCTTGGTACCAATGTTGGAAGACTCAGTCTCTATGAGCAAACTGTTTCTCTTTTTTGGGTTATGAAAATTTTGATGAGGCAGACATTGTGGGAGTGACAAGAGCAATGATAAGGAGCAGCCGGGGCAATGGTGGTCGAAGATGAAGGAGGAGTACAAGACGCTGAACCAGAAGATGGACATAATGATGCAGGGGATCGACATGCAAGTCCCTTCGATTAAGCCTCCCCTAGTGGCGCAATAGACTCTAGCGGGTAGTATCCTCCATGGTCGCATTCCAGACCTTCCTTATATTCTGTTGTAGGAGGGATGTGTCTTAGGGAAGTCTAGCGGTTCAAGGTCTCAGTGTTTAGTCCTGTTTTTTTGGTTTGAGAAATGTTATGCTTGTTAACAATATCTATGCGGAGCAGGAATGTTAAGTGTCAGATGGTGCTTTATGGTATGGCTAGTAAGGAATGGACCTTCTCTGTAGTATGTTGAAGTTATGATCTGGAACAGTCTGTCTTATGAGTATTTTGGCCAGAAAACCACTGAAATGGCCTGTTTTGGTATGATGTAAACTGATCCGTTTATATATAATAAAATCTCTTACTTACAAAAAAAAACCAACCTACTTTTGAAAGGAGCCACTTGCACCATCTTTATTTTTCACATATTAAAAGAAAAACCCACCCGTATTAAACATAACCGTTCTTCAAGGATTGCAACGATTCTATGTGAAATTTTAGTTTTGAAACCACAAGATTTGGATGGTTGTGTCATTACAAAATTTGAATGGAATAAAAGGCCAAGTAAATGTGTCAATTAATTAAGATTGCCTTAAAAAAATGAGCGGCCTAATTGATCATTAGCTGATTCATTAGACTTGTGTGATTTCAAAGTCTTTTGTGCCATAAAAACTTTTTTCCATATACTAAGGACTTAAGGACTTCAGAGGAGCTTACTCTTTAATTTCAAATACATAGAAAAATCAATTCAGAAGAAAAATACTCTCTCGTGAGCAAAATGAGCTAGGCACCTTTTGTTGTTATTAAGTATTCAAGTATATATGTATTGGGAAGCTCTAATTAGTGAATGGCTGAATCGGTTTCAAAAATAATTTGCAATAAAAGTGTTTGCAATTGCAATAGAAACCATTGACAATTCACAAGAACCATGAACAAGCCAACTATGTAAGATACTCCAAATCACATATCCCAAAAATCTTCATTTTTAATATACAATTTATATATAGTCCAGTATATAGTCAAATTTTGCATGTATAAGCTAATGGAAGGTTCATTAGATGAGAGGAACATGTTAAGTGGTGAACCTACATACAATTTTGTTACATCGGTCACTTTTGCATGGCCTTTGACATGTTAAAAACCAACATTAAACCCACCTTCCAAGATAGATAAATGAGTGACAGGATGAATAGGCCTTGCAATGCCATATCAGAAAAGTGCCTACTAAACTTGAAATTTAGAGTTTTGTGACAACTCTTAGTCAAATTATTTTGATTACCTTGCTTATAAGAAGCTTTGCTTTGCTGCTGTAAAAAGCCCACATTCTTAAATTTGATCATAAATTTTGAACCCACAAAGATTATGATCAGCTACATTCCCCCCTTGTCTGCCGTTAAAGTGATAAACTTTGTTACCACACAGGTTTCTGTAGTATGCATAAGTTCATTTTTAATCATTTAAGTTTAAAACCATTGTAGTATAAATGCCATATCCTATGAAGCACATGAGATATGAATGTTCCATGAGTATGGAAGGCGTGGTTGAATCTTCTAGAAGAAAAACAAAGGACTACATGTATGTTGAGTCAAAACTAGATCACAAGACTTGCTACCTTTCATTGACTGTTCGAACATAGCTGTTCAAAACCCTGGGGTTTGGAGCCCTAGCCTTTGCAAGTGTGGAGTCCGTTTTCACTTCTTTGCTTTTTCAGCTTTGCTTTAATTTTTTATTTATTTTATCTTACGAGTTGAAACAAAATTCGATATTGAATCTACGTAAGTACAAAACTTTGGAGGAATCACCGCCTTTGAAGCTTAAAATATTTAGATGAAATCCGTCTTTGAAATGCTTAAAATATTTAGATGAAATCTGGTTTTGAAGCTTTTGACAAGTTTTAGGCTCGTCTGTTTAGGGATAAGCAACGGCATTAAAAAAAAAATCACGGACATAAGAAAAAAATGTATTTTGAGTTGGATAATGGAACTCTTATGAAGATTGATTTGTTGAACACAAAATCTTTGGCCAATAAATGTGATGGTCAAATCAAAGCTCAAGAGGATTTTTGAAGGGAAATTTCCAGGCGTTTTAAGGAGTTATGTTGATGAAAACCCCCCTTGCCAAGCCGTCTCATGTGTATTTCTCGATCCTCGTCCTCTTGAGAATCATCAGGGGTGCATGACAACAACACTAATGTCAATAATCTGAATATTGTTAGAACAACCAGCTTAGATCCAGCTTTACTTGGCTCTATCATGCGTCGAGAGGGATCAAATATTTCGAGGTGCAAACCCTACTTCAACAATTGCACTCCAAAAAAGGGTTTGCTTCAGTAATTCAATTATACAGTCTTTTTCTTGACAGAAAAAGACTGTATATAAAGAGATAATCAAATTTATATAATTTCTCTTGAAGTGAAAATCGCAGAGAGAGAAAAGCATGCGGAGCATTTGGATTTGTTTGTGAATATATTTCTTCAGATCGAAACAAACACAGACCCAGGTTATCAGCGTAGACTTAGATGGGACAACTCAGATCAGAGTTTAATATTTTAAATCTTCTACAGATCCGAAATAACAACACATACCAAATAAATTAAACTCATACCCCAACATTAAACAAATCAGATCTAGTTTTAAATCTACACAACCAATAAATGTTTTGGTAATCAAAACGTTTAGGTAATCCCTCAAGATCGTAGTTAAAACTCAAAGTGGATATGTACTAAATTCACGCAGACATGGGATAGTTCATCAAAATCACGGTAAAAAGAAAACAGATGCTGAGACGTTATACAAATCGGATATAATTTTAAATCCACAGATCAAATAAATGTTTTGGTAAAACAAAAAACTTTCTGGGTAATCATCATATGCAGACTTGTAGATCCATAAAACATTTGGGGGAAATATCAACACAGTTTTGAACCCACGCTTCCAGATTTACAGATCAATCGCATACTATGGCATATACAGAGCATTAGATCCGGTTATGATTATCAATATATTAATGTGGATCGAGTAATGGAATCGTAGACAACGGGTTTTGATTCGATTGTATAAATTTTTTTGCTGATCAAGCAAATGAAAACGATGGTGAGTATTGAATAAGGTCGATCGTATACCACGTGGTAGACTGATTGTAATGATCAACAGATATTCAACAAAACAAATGATTCTGATTCATGAAGTTAACGCAGCATTAGATTATTCATAGATATATAACGTTTTGAGAACCATCAATACTTGATATAGAAAGTTAAATTATACGCATTTGCATACGTGAGACAAATCTGTAATTGCTCTCAGCCTTATTCCGAAGGTCCAGCTTGTACGTATTGTTTTGAAGTGTGTATAGGTGTTTTGATTTACTTACAAATATATATATATATATATATACACACCTAAGATTATTAATTATTAAGCCGACTTGTATATATATATATATATATAGATATATAAGCCGACTTTTTTATGTGACACGTGTCATCTCCACGTTGAGCACGGAATTACACTTCTACCTCATACCGGGCTGTAGAATGCGCCTCTCGGCGCAACAAACAATACTTTTGGCAGAAACGATAGCTATCACAAACCAAGTTCTCTCCCTATGACGTAAATGGTTTATGAATTCATGGAAAATGGGGACAAAGTTCTCATTGTAATTGCTTTAATGGGCTTTATAACAAATATGGAAATGAAGACGGTGGAGACGATCCTAAATCTGCTCTTGTACAGGGCAAAATCTGCGATACCCTTACGTGAACATATTCTTAATTTTGCATCTATAGGTCTTCAGTTGCTTTGATATATGAACATTGTATCATAGTTAAAGCAATCCACGACATATTAATGAAAATGAGAGTAAAATTTGGGAAATTCATGATGTTCAAGGAAATAGGTCGTTGTCTACCAAATCTGTAAAGGGAAAAATTAGGGAAATGGTCTTTGTACCTTCAATTTTTATTTGTTTTGATATATTTCTCTGGAAACCAATGTTTTGCTCTCCTTAATCATCAGAAGAATATGTGACTGCCATTCGATACATGAAATCTGCATTTTCTCGTTAATCGTACATGTTTTTTTTTCTGCTCGTATTGTGGTACGCATATTTTTGTAGTTGGAGAACACTGAGGACATGGCTTAGTGGTAATACTTGCAGAAATTTGTATATCAATTGAATCAAATCCTTAACCAATTCCGATAATGGTTTTACAAGATTTCTTGGCACTTTGTTCGTTTAGTTCGCCTGACCTTATTGATATCAATGAAAGTTGTTGATTCATCGACTTCAGTTCCAGCTTGTGAATTTTGGCTTGGCAATAACTTGAATTCATATATCTTCTTCTCCTTGCTTCTTGCTCTATATTGCTGTTATTATCATTTGCAGTTTCAGCACTGCAAATCATCTATCTTCTCCTTGCTTCTTGCTCTATATTGTTTTTATTATCACTTGCAGTTTCAGCATTGTTGTCATCGCAGAGCAGATAGAGCGTAGTGGGGGAGAAGGAGGTTGTTTCCCACAACCACTGCAATTTGCCGACCTCTCCCAGCTGTAAGAGAAAACAGAGAAGCAGGTAGAAACACTATGGGAAGGTATACCTTTTCATTAGGAAGAGTTTAAATAGAAAATAAAAATGACAATACTATATGGGTGAATACCATAGGTTGGAAAATACCATGGGTCACCTAACCGACTAACTAATTACAGGTGAGATTACATTTTCCAACACACCCCCTTAATCTCAAGTGGTAGTACATCTTCAACAGTGTCTATGCCAAAAGATGCATGCTGGTCTATGTATCAGCTAGTCTTACATTTCAGTTAAAAAACTTCAGCTTCACTTTCTTCCTTGAAGTGTACTTAGAATTCTTCTTCTTTGTCTTTGGATCTTGATGCCAAGTAGTTCTTCTTCTTCATCTTCTGGAACATAGTGCAAGTCTTCTTCCTCTGTTTCAACATGATTTTTCTGGTTTTCATCTTTACCTGCACACTGCAAATTTTTCTCAGAAAAAATATGATTATATTTTAGCTTTTCTTGGAAAGTATTCACATCTTGGTGTTGCTCATTAATGGTGTTGCCATAGATACCAGACATACAGATTTTGCACATGCTATTGTTGGTGGTTTCACAGCACCCCTGCATAATGGCCCTGCTTTTGGTACAATTTTTCCCAAGTACTCTGTTAGTCTTGACGACCCGCATATATATGACCTCCTGAAAGCCTATATTCTCCCTCAAGGCTTCAGTATGATGACTGGTTCCCGCATCCTTCAGCTAAAGAGTTTAGTATGTGTTAGGTTTGGAAATGATACCATGCCTCCTTTACAAAAGAAGGTCAATCTGAGTTCACACCTGCACAGCGTGGTGGAACAAGACCATTCTAAGCAAGCTCAGCCAGTAACCTTTGACTGGACGTCTATCAAGTACCCCCAGCAATGGGAGATAAAATATAATGAGCTTAGGAATTTTGAGGCTACACGTAAGTCTCTTATCTCCAGGCCTTTGAAGTTTGATAAAAGTTCTAACTCTTTTAGATCTCATGAACCAGAACTCGCTCTTGTAAATAACTTCTCTAGATCATCTTCTGTATCTAGTTCCCGTAGCATACCAGCTTCTGTACATTCTGAATCTTCACATTCTGGACTTGGCATTAATGAGCATCGCGGCCAGCATTTAGACTGTCCCGCCTGCAGAAAGAATTTAGATAGACTTCAACACTATAAAAATAAGCCTAGGCTTGGGATGTTCATAGTTAACATGCCTAGAGAAAACAGCGCAGTAGAAACTACAAACAGTCATAACCAGAAGTCCTACCACCCTGGTAGAAATCTTCCAGATCTTCCTTTCAGGCAGTTCTCAACTGATGGCTCAGTTAAGAAATAATTCTTACCTGTTAAATCCTCCGGAGCAGATGAATCTGTTTCCGATGAAGCCAAACTCGCAAACTAGGGAAATCTGCAGAACAGATTGACTGCTAAGAATCTAGATGAGGTTGCTCTAGATCTACTTAAACTGCGTAGTGCCATGGCTGAAGAAAAAGACCAGATATCTGCAGTTGAAGCCAAGCTTGGTCTGGTAGATCATCTTCTATCAGATACAACAGAAATAAAAGATGCTGTTAGTAAAGCAGCAGATAGAATTGGGCGTCGACTTCAGAAAATCGAAGAGCTTTTGGTTGCAAGTGAAAGACTGAAAAAGAAGAAAGCTCCAGAAGTCAGCCAAGAAGCCATATCCTTAGTATTGCAAGGATATGACACAAAGAAAAAATCCGCCACTCCTCCACTCGAGCGGAGTTTCTCATTCGGGATGTTCCATGTCCCTAAAAGAGATCCAAATAAGCCTGACTTTGATTTTGGTCAGAGCGAAGCTGAGTTTGAAAATCTGCGTGGCTGGGTAAAAGCCATCAAAGAACTACCACCTGCCTTAGAGCCTAAATATTACGATTTGCAGATGTTCTCCGGACAATCCTCTGGTCATGTTTTTATTAAATCTGAACCCGAAAATCCAGAGACAGCTCTCTCCGAAATGGATACATCTATGCCATCAGCATCCACTGGTCCGAAGTTTTACACCAACTTTGGTGTTACTTCCATGAACAACCTAATATCTCAGATGCCAGACCATCCAGTCTTAAACATAGGTTGTCAAGGTCGTGAAGAAATTAAGGCTGCCCTCAATCTTCTTCAAAATTGGACCATTGCTCAGAGAACCAGAGATGCCTCTCTGACTAGCTTGTATCTTGCAAATCATATAGTTGCAGGATTTTCCGGTCTTGCAGCCGAATGGTGGAGACATTTACCTCAAGAAGTAAAGAATACTATGCTTGCAGCCCGAGATGCAGATCAGCAGATACTGAAGGCCCTCATAAAGCAGTTTTATGGGGAAGATAACGGTGATATGACCGATCATTATGCTTCAATGTTTATGACAGCTAGACTGAGCAATTTGTCACAGGCACCGCAGTATTTTTGTTACATGCAGAGGCTGTTGATTTCTGCAGGTAAAGCTAATGATCCGACTTACTTAAAGCATTATCTGCGAAGTTTCCCTGGACACGTTCTAGATGCAGTGGAAAAGTTCATGAAAGATAAGAATCTGAGTTACCAAAATCTTTCCATTTCCCAGCTTCACCAATACATTATGGAAACATGGCAGGAGCATTGCCTCTCTAAAAGAGTGGAGAAAGATTTTAAGCGGCATCAGGACATGTTCACACCGTCCTTCTGCAAAAATGTTGCCCAGATGCCAGATTGGGGTTGTGGTGCACACAACCACGGACATTTGCAGTCTTCCTGTAAATGTCATTCGAAGAAAAAGAAAAGGGGTTTCTATACGAGTGAACCGAGATACCATTATTCGGATAAACCCTTACAGTTTTCCAGAAAGCAGAAGTATAAATCCAGGCAGTCTAGGCTTCCAAAGTATAAGCCTAGAAAGTTTATCAAGCACCGTTCTTATCAGGCCACCGATAAGAACTGCTTCCTCTGTGGAAAACCTGGTCATTGGGCGAGCAAGTGCCCAAAGAAGAAGAGCAAGCCCAAGCTTGCAGCTTTCTGCGATACTCTTGATTCTCGCTGGTGGGATCACCCTGAAGCCGATGAACAGCCTTCTGGTGAATACATCTATCTTCCAGACGACACTGAATCTGACTCTTCTAGTGATTCAGATGTTCCAGTTCAACCCGAGCTTAATAAATTTTCTCCCTATCCTTCATCCTCTGATTCCGAATTGGAAGCAAATTTAGGGGGGTTCCAGGTCCCTGATTTCGATTTCAGCCTTAATATGTTTAACGTTTTCATGTTTTCCTCTCCAGCTAGACAGCATGAATTAGAAAAAGAGATTGCTGCTTTAGACCTCAGGCTTTCTGAGCTTGAGCCGTATCAGTTTCCTGAGCGTGGATATCTCAGTGAAAAGAAGAAGCAGTTAATGACGCAGTTAAATGCCTGCAAAGGGAAACAGAAAATAGAGTATGAAAGCTCTGTATCATATAGCCCTGCAGATCTATACAGGAATTATCTAGAAGGGAATAAAGAAAGGCAGAGTTTCAGAAGAAGCCGAGAAGCCAAGCTGAGATTAGAGATCAGAGAAAGACAAGAAGAACTGAGAGAACTTTGCAAGAAGATAGAAGATTTGAAGAGCGAAGTCAAGGTGATTCAAATAGAAAGAGATCAATCATCGGACGATGATCTCAGCAAGCACTATGAGAGTGCATTAAATACTGAATGCATAGAAGAGAAGGAAGAAACACCAGAACAGTCTCCTCCTCCCTCTCCGCCTCCTCAACGACGTCTTATCAGCCTGTCTATGCTTTCAGGTCCGAAGTTGTTTATTCCTGTTTCTTTTCGTCCATGTGAATATAACCCATATACTCTTGCTTGTATGATAGACTCTGGTTGTCAGGTCAATCTCGCTCGTGGTTCAGCCCTTCCTAGTTACTACAGGGAAAAGACTATTGATGGCGGAACAACCATTAATGGAGCACCCATTCGTCTACATGCCAAAGCCGAAGTATCTGTAAATTTCCAAAATGTCTGTAGAAAGTTGACCATATATAGAATGGATGACATGAGTGAGGATGTAGTCTTAGGTTGTAACTTTCTTCATCAAGTTAGCCCGTATTTTGTTAACCATCATAAGAAAACCTTCATTTGTACATTCGATAACAAGTTTGTTAGGTTTCTTTTGTCTTTTCAAGCTCCATCCATATGTCCTATTCCTGAGCCGTTGCCTGTACAACTCCCTAATACTGCTCAGCTCATGAAAATGGAGCGTAGTAAAGTCTTCTCAGAATTGCATGGTGAGAAAGCTCTTAAGGAGATTTCTAAGAAGCTTCGCAAAGATTGTTGCTCAGATAGTCCAAACGCATTTTGGGCCAGGGAACAATATTTCGTCTCACTGCCCTATGATCCAAACCAGAAGATCAAACCTATGAAAGCTTCAGCAGCCTTGATGTCGCCATCAGAAGTTCAGTTCTGTGATTCAGAGGTTCAAGAACTGTTACAAAAGGGTTTGATAGAGCCAGCCAAAAGTCTGTGGGTATGTAGAGCGTTTGTTGTTAACAAACATTCTGAGCAGAAGAGAGGTAAGCCACGGTTAGTGGTGAATTACAAACCGCTGAATGTTGCATTACAAAAGGTTCGCTATCCTCTTCCTAATAAAGCCAGCCTTCTGCAAAGAATATCAGGCTGCGTCATCTTCAGCAAGTTCGACATGAAGTCTGGGTTTTACCAGATAGGAATCAAAGCTGAAGATAGATACAAGACAGCATTCGTGGTACCCAGAGGCCAGTATCAATGGGGAGTGCTGCCATTTGGAATAAACAATGCCCCTTCCGAGTTCCAGAAACGAATGGAGGACATTTTCAGGGAGTATAATTGGGCATTAGTTTATATTGATGATATACTAATTTGCTCTCACAGTCTGCAGGAACATCTGAAGCATCTGCAGAAATTCTACGAATTAGTATATAAGCATGGGTTAGTTCTGTCCGAGCCGAAGATGGAGATCGGCAAAACGGAGATTGAATTCTTGGGATTCAAGATTAAGAAAGGACAGATAATCCTCTAGAATCATGTCTTGTCGTGCTTTGATAAATTTTCAAATGAAATCCTAGACAAGACACAGTTGCAAAGATTCTTAGGATCTCTGAATTACATTCGGCCCTTCTACAAAGGACAGGCCGAAGATATCAAAGTTCTGCAGCAGAGACTTAAGAAAAATCCACCGAGATGGTCTGCAGAAATGTCTGATGCAGTTTGGAAGATAAAGATAAAAGTTATGGAACTGCCTCCCCTTTCTTTGCCTTCTGGTAATGGCCAGCTTATCATTGAAACAGATGCCTCTTCGTCTACATGGGGTGGTGTCCTGTTAGAAGCCATTAATGGCAGAGAAAATATTTGTGGCTACGGGTCTGGTGCGTTTAAAGGAGCTGAGCTTAATTACCCGTCGAGCCATAAAGAAATTTTGGCTGTGAAGAAAGCTGTTATGCACTTCAAGTTGTTCCTGAAACCTGTAAAGTTCATTATCAGAACGGACTTGAAGATCATGCCCGGCATATTTAAGAATGAGAGTTTAATGGCTGAAAACTCTAGTAGAATTTTAAAGTGGTTTTCTTGGTTAAGTTCTTTTGATTATGAAATTGTTTATAAGCCAGGATACTTAAATTGCTTGGCTGATATGTTAACCAGGGAATCAACACAGAAGACAGAGCCGAAGGCCTTAAAAATGTTTTCTGCCGGAGATAGCAGTTCTGGAGCTGGTGATGAGAAGAAGAATGATCCCCCCAGGGATCCTGCTAAAGGAAAAGCTCCTATGACAGAGGCTCAGATGCGAAAAGAAGTTTTTGAACGCCTCTACAGCCGTGGTAGCCCGCCAACTACTGCAGAAGTAGTTGCAGCCGAGGAAAGGATCGCTCGTGCGCCAAAGACACCTGAAGAGTTGATCCAGAAAGAAGGATTGTTCATCCTGCCTTGGGACAATACCTTTCCCAAAGAAGTTCGAATCGATTCTTTGGAGTTTGCTTCAGTAGATGAGGCAAAGAGTTTCCTGCAGCTCACCTTGGTAAAGAATATCCAGACATCGCCATGCAAAATGGAGATTTTAGAGCGATGGGAAAAGGAAGCATTCCAAAGCTTTGGAGACGCAGCTTCAAAGATCTCAGAATGCCGAGAACTATGGATTGGTGAGGATAAAGATGGAGAAAAATATGTTGATCTGTGTGATGGACGTCTCACCTGGACATCATACAACCTTATTCTCCAATACTGCAGAGAAAGAGGCAGCATCATCATCTGCGCAGACCCAACCGACTTAACATTCAACCAAACATGGTCTGGGTGGACTGATGTTTTCTTGGATACCTTCTGTCCAAGAAATGATTGGGAAAATCGGCGTGCGAATTTCATTCTGCACCTTAAAGCCGATCTTGAAGTAGCTCATCAGAGCTTCCAGTGGTTTAAGTTTAGACTAATCCATGAAGGTGGAACGTATGAACCACTTGGAAATAGAATTTATGTTCGACAAAAGTTTATCAGAAGATCTATTGTTGGTGAGCATATAGTGTCCAGAGTTACAACCAGAGAGATTCCACTGGACTATAAAGTTACATCGCATTTCAGAGGAGAGTTCTTATGCGAGCCGAATCCTTTATTCAAAGGATCAGATATTGAAAGATGTTTCGGCCAGTTCCTGTATCCACCTCCGTCTCCTGTGCCTTATGAGCAGCTAGATGAAGATGTGTTATTCGGACGTCATGAGTATGATTCTGATGACTCTGAAATAGACGCCATGCTCCAAGGAAGGGACCCCTATGATTGATGAAGCAGTGGTGGACCCTCTGAAGCCCGAGTCAGCCAGGATTGCTTGACATTATTTCCGACGACGGCTGGATTAATGCTCGTCTGTGTAATAGTATAGGGAATAAACTGATGTGGGCCAGTTAGTGCTCTACCTTGTACTATGTCTAGATTCTGTCGGCCATGACAGAAGATTTCGGGTCCCCGTAATGCCTCTGGCCAGTTAAGGGACGAGATAACGACAGTGGTTGTCCCCACTTGTCGCCCTGGATGATTCGGTTTTGACCCGTTAGTGTAAGTTGTGGTAACCGGATCTACTTTTGACCGATGAATGCCAGTTTGTTGTCACCGGGTGACCGACTGAGTTTGTATAAATAAGACCCCTCGGGCTCATTTGAGATCATCGGGTCATTTGGGTCATAGAGTCGCATTGAGCTAGTAGTGAGCTCTGCAAGTCTGAGTGTCTGGAGTCTTGAGCAAGTAGTCCGCTCGACTTCATAGTCCGAGTCTGTAAGTCTGAAAGGCTTAGTATGCTCTGCGTCATGGCTTCGTGCTAAATGATCGCATCAGAATTGCTTGAAGACATCTGTGTCTTAAGATCGAGTCCAAGAGTGAGTGGAGATAGCATCAGATAATGCTCCTCTTGAAAGTCTTGTGATTAGTTTGAGTTTGTAAATCAAGCACGTATGCTCTGAGACTTTCCATTCTGGTATAAGATCTCATCAAAAGCTTGATCTAGGATTTGTGTGTTTAAGCAGTGCCGACCTTCGCAATCCGAAGGCTATCTGCAAGTGTCTGTAATCTGTATAATTCTGTAATCTGTAATTCCATCATGTATGTTCATCTTACAGTAATAATAACCATTGTCATCTTTGTTTGCATATTGTTGATCTCTGTTATAAGTCGTTTTCTTAAACGTGAGTTGTGTGATATTATTCGTGATAATACTTCAAGTGGAGAAGCTTAGTATGCTGTTTAGATCATGTGGCCGAGTTGGTATCAGAGCCGAGGAACAGTAAAAGCCGAGGAATAGTAATTCTGCAGTTATACAGTAAGCTCGCTGCACTATACTACACTGTTCATTATTCTGTTGATGTATGTCTAATTAGTAACACTCCCCGTAGATTGGTGGAAATGACCAATTGAGCAATTGTAGGAAATCCAAAGGGTGTCTAAGAGGTCGTGTTAGGGTAATAGCCGTTTGTGATTGAGGCGCCGTAAATCCCGTTTGTAGACCTAAAGTGTGTCTGAGCCCTTAGAAATGGATCCCACAATGGATGTTGCTACACACATTACATTAGACTGTCAGCAGGATGGTAACAATGAAGTATCTCTTGCAGAGAGATGCTCATCTTTCGCAGAATGCTCCACCTCCACACCAGATTCCTCCATCATCCATATAGATAACTCCAATCCCTCAGCAGATTAGCAGTTGCCTGGGATTCTTCCACGAGAAGTGTATAAGTTAACTGGTTGGAATTATTTTGCTTGTTCACAAATAAAAGTGTCTTCAGTAGACATTCCGTTTACTGATTCTCAAGACCCTGTACATATAAATCTGTTAGATAAAGCTCAAATTGATTGGGCAAAAACAAAGGTTATAAATATGCTCATCTAGGAGCTATTCGTTTAGGTTTGAATCCTCTTGTTCGTCCATTTTTACCTATTTCTAACTCGAATCCCTCAGCAGATTGGCAGTTGCCTGAGATTCTTCCACGAGAAGTGTATAAGTTAACCGGTTGGAATTATTTTGCTTGTTCACAAATAAAAGTGTCTCTAGTAGACATTTTGTTTACTGATTCTCAAGACCCTGTACATATAAATATGTTAGATAAATCTCAAATTGATTGGGAAAAAACAAAAGGTTATAAATATGATCATCTAGGAGCTATTCGTTTAGGTTTGAATCCTCTTGTTCGTCCATTTTTACCTATTTCTTCTCTATGTGTTGCCATAGATACTAGACATACAGATTTTGCACATGCTATTGTTGGTGGTTTCACAGCACCCCTGCATAATGGCCCTGCTTTTGGTACAATTTTTCCCAAGTACTCTGTTAGTCTTGACGACCCGCATATATATGACCTCCTGAAAGCCTATATTCTCCCTCAAGGATTCAGTATGATGACTGGTTCCCGCATCCTTCAGCTAAAGAGTTTAGTATGTGTTAGGTTTGGAAATGATACCATGCCTCCTTTACAAAAGAAGGTCAATGAGAGTTCACACCTGCATAGCGTGGTGGAACAAGACCATTCTAAGCAAGCTCAGCCAGTAACCTTTGACTGGACGTCTATCAAGTACCCCCAACAATGGGAGATAAAATATAATGAGCTTAGGAATTTTGAGGCTACACGTAAATCTCTTATCTCCAGGCCTTTGAAGTTTGATAAAAGCTCTAACTCTTTTAGATCTCATGAACCAGAACTTGCTCTTGTAAATAACTTCTCTAGATCATCTTCTGTATCTAGTTCCCGTAGCATACCATCTTCTGTACATTCTGAATCTTCACATTCTGGACTTGTCATTAATGAGCATCGCGGCCAACATTTAGACTGTCCCGCCTGCAGAAAGAATTTAGATAGACTTCAGCACTATAAAAATAAGCCTAGGCTTGGGATGTTCACAGTTAACCTGCCTAAAGAAAACAACGCAGTAGAAACTACAAACAGTCATAACCAGAAGTCCTACCACCCTGGTAGAAATCTTCCAGATCTTCCTTTCAGGCAGTTCTCAACTGATGGCTCAGTTAAGAAAGAATTCTTACCTGTTAAATCCTCTGGAGCAGATGAATTTGTTTCCGATGAAGCCAAACTCACAAACTGGGGAAATTTGCAGAACAGATTGACTGCTAAGAATCTAGATGAGGTTGCTCTAGATCTACTTAAACTGCGTAGTGCCATGGCTGAAGAAAAAGACCAGATATCTGCAGTTGAAGCCAAGCTTGGTCTGGTAGATCATCTTCTATCAGATACAACAGAAATAAAAGATGCTGTTAGTAAAGCAGCAGATAGAATTGAGCGCCGACTTCAGAAAATCGAAGAGCTTTTGGTTGCAAGTGAAAGACTGAAAAAGAAGAAAGCTCCAGAAGTCAGCCAAGAAGCCATATCCTTAGTATTGCAAGGATATGACACCAAGAAGAAATCCGCCACTCCTCCACTCGAGCGGAGTTTCTCATTCGGGATGTTCCATGTCCCTAAAAGAGATCCAAATAAGCCTGACTTTGATTTTGGTCAGAGCGAAGATGAGTTTGAAAATCTGCGTGGCTAGGTAAAAGCCATCAAAGAACTACCACCTGCCTTAGAGCCTAAATATTACGATTTGCAGATGTTCTCTGGACAATCCTCTGGTCATGTTTTTATTAAATCTGAACCCGAAAATCCAGAGACAGCTCTCCCGGAAATGGATACATCTATGCCATCAACATCCACTGGTCCGAAGTTTTACACCAACTTTGGTGTTACTTCCATGAACAACCTAATATCTCAGATGCCAGACCATCCAGTCTTAAACATAGGTTGTCAGGGTCGTGAAGAAATTAAGGCTGCCCTCAATCTTCTTCAAAATTGGACCATTGCTCAGAGAACCAGAGATGCCTCTCTGACTAGCTTGTATCTTGCAAATCACATAGTTGCAGGATTTTCCGGTCTTGCAGCCGAATGGTGGAGGCATTTACCTCAAGAAGTAAAGAATACTATGCTTGCAGCCCGAGATGTAGATCAACAGATACTGAAGGCCCTCATAAAGCAGTTTTATGGGGAAGATAACGGTGATATGACCGATCATTATGCTTCAATGTTTATGACAGCTAGACTGTGCAATTTGTCACAGGCAACGCAGTATTTCTGTTACATGCATAAGTTGTTGATTTCT
This sequence comes from Pseudotsuga menziesii, assembly GCA_001517045.1. Lineage (NCBI taxonomy): Eukaryota > Viridiplantae > Streptophyta > Pinopsida > Pinales > Pinaceae > Pseudotsuga > Pseudotsuga menziesii. The sequence goes on from LPNX010477587.1 coordinate 32,621, forward strand.
GCAGGAAAAGCTAATGATCCGGCTTACTTAAAGCATTATCTGCGAAGTTTCCCTGGACACGTTCCAGATGCAGTGGAAAAGTTCATGAAAGATAAGAATCTGAGTTACCAAAATCTTTCCATTGCCCAGCTTCACCAATACATCATGGAAACATGGCAGGAGCATTGCCTGTCTAAAAGAGTGGAGAAAGATTTTAAGCGGCATGAGGACATGTTCACACCGTCCTTCTGCAAAAATGTTGCTCAGATGCCAGATTGAGGTTGTGGTGCACACAACCGCGGACATTTGCAGTCTTCCTGTAAATGTCATTCGAAGAAAAAGAGAAGGGGTTTCTATACGAGTGAGCCGAGATACCATCATCCGGATAAACCCTTACAGTTTTCCAGAAAGCAGAAGTATAAATCCAGGCAGTCTAGGCTTCCAAAGTATAAGCCTAGAAATTTTATCAAGCGCCGTTCTTATCAGGCCACCGATAAGAACTGTTTCCTCTGTGGAAAACCTGGTCATTGGGCGAGCAAGTGCCCAAATAAGAAGAGCAAGCCCAAGCTTGCACCTTTCTGTGATACTCTTGACTCTCGCTGGTGGGATCAGCCTGAAGCCGATGAACAGCCTTCTGGTGAATACATCTATCTTCCAAACGACACTGAATCTGACTCTTCTAGTGATTCAGATGTTCCAGTTCAACCCGAGCTTAATAAATTTGCTCCCTATCCTTCATCCTCTGATTCCGAATCAGAAGCAAATTTAGGAAGGTTCCAGGTCCCTGATTTCGATTTCAGCCTTAATATGTTTAACGTTTTCATGTTTTCCTCTCCACCTAGACAGCAGGAATTAGAAAAAGAGATTGCTGCTTTAGACCTCAGGCTTTCTGAGCTTGAGCCATATCAGTTTCCTGAGCGTGGATATCTCAGTGAAAAGAAGCAGCAGTTAATGACGCAGTTAAATGCCTGCAAAGGGAAACATAAAATAGAGTATGAAAGATCTGTATCATATAGCCCTGCAGATCTATACAGGAATTATCCAGAAGGGCATAAAGAAAGGAAGAGTTTCAGAAGAAGCCGAGAATCCAAGCTGAGATTAGAGATCAGAGAAAGACAAGAAGAACTGAGAGAACTTTGCAAAAAGATAGAAGATTTGAAGAGCGAAGTCAAGGTGATTCAAATAGAAAGAGATCAATCATCGTACGATGATCTCAGCAAGCACTATGAGAGTGCATTAAATACTGAATGCATAGAAGAGAAGGAAGAAACACCAGAACAGTCTCCTCCTCCCTCTCCGCCTCCTCAACGACGTCTTATCAACCTGTCTATGCTTTCAGGTCCGAAGTTGTTTATTCCTGTTTCTTTTCGTCCATGTGAATATAACCCATATACTCTTGCTTGTATGATAGACTCTGGTTGTCAGGTCAATCTCGCTCGTGGTTCAGCGCTTCCTAGTTACTACTGTGAAAAGACTATTGATGGCGGAACAACCATTAATGGGGCACCCATTCGTCTACAGGCCAAAGCCGAAGTATCTGTAAATTTCCAAAATGTCTGTAGAAAGTTGACCATATATAGAATGGATGACATGAGTGAAGATGTAGTCTTAGGTTCTAACTTTCTTCATCAAGTTAGCCCGTATTTTGTTAACCATCATAAGAAAACCTTCATCTATACATTCGATAACAAGTTTGTTAGGTTTCCTTTGTCTTTTCAAGCTCCATCCATATGTCCTATTCCTGAGCCGTTGCCTGTACAACTCCCTAATACTGCTCAGCTCATGAAAATGAAGCGTAGTAAAGTCTTCTCAAAATTGCATGGTGAGAAAGCTCTTAAGGAGATTTCTGAGAAGCTTCGCAAAGATTGTTGCTCAGATAGTCCAAACGCATTTTGGACCAGAGAACAATATTTCGTCTCACTGCCCTATGATCTGAACCAGAAGATCAAACCTATGAAAGCTTCAGCAGCTTTGATGTCGCCATCAGAAGTTCAGTTCTGTGATTCAGAGGTTCAAGAATTGTTACAAAAGGGTTTGATAGAGCCAGCCAAAAGTCCGTGGGCATGTAGAGCGTTTGTTGTTAACAAACATTCTGAGCAGAAGAGAGGTAAGCCGCGGTTAGTGGTGAATTACAAACCGCTGAATGTTGCATTACAAAAGGTTCGCTACCCTCTTCCTAATAAAGCCAGCCTTCTGCAAAGAATATCAGGCTGCGTGATCTTCAGCAAGTTCGACATGAAGTCTTGGTTTTACCAGATCGGAATCAAAGCTGAAGATAGATACAAGACAACATTCGTGGTACCCAGAGGCCAGTATCAATGGAGAGTGCTGCCATTCGGAATAAACAATGCCCCTTCCGAGTTCCAGAAATGAATGGAGGACATTTTCCGGGAGTATAATTGGGCATTAGTTTATATTGATGATATACTAATTTGCTCTCACAGTCTGCAGGAACATCTGAAGCATCTGCAGAAATTCTACGAATTAGTATATAAGCATGGGTTAGTTCTGTCCGAGCTGAAGATGGAGATCGACAAAACGGAGATTGAATTCTTGGGATTCAAGATTAAGAAAGGACAGATAATCCTCCAGAATCATGTCTTGTCGTGCTTTGATAAATTTCCAAATGAAATCTTAGACAAGAAACAGTTACAGAGATTCTTAGGATCTCTGAATTACATTCGGCCCTTCTACAAAGGACAGGCCGAAGATATCAAAGTTCTGCAGCAGAGACTTAAGAAAAATCCACCGAGATGGTCTGCAGAAATGTCTGATGCAGTTCGGAAGATAAAGATGAAAGTTATGGAACTGCCTCCCCTTTCTTTGCCTACTGGTAATGGCCAACTTATCATTGAAACAGATGCCTCTTCGTCTACATGGGGTGGTGTCTTGTTAGAAGCCATTAATGGCAGAGAAAATATTTGTGGCTACGGGTCTGGTGCATTTAAAGGAGATGAGCTTAATTACCCGTCGAGCCATAAAGAAATTTTGGCTGTGAATAAAACTGTTATGCACTTCATGTTGTTCCTGAAACCTGTAAAGTTCACCATCAGAACAGACTTGAAGATCATGCCCGGCATATTCAAGAATGAGAGTTTAATGGCTGAAAACTCTAGTAGAATTTTAAAGTGGTTTTCTTGGTTAAGTTCTTTTGATTATGAAATTATTTAGAAGCCAGGTTACTTAAATTGCTTGGCTGATATGTTAACCAGGGAATCAACACAGAAGACAGAGCCGAAGGCCTTAAAAATGTTTTCTGCCGGAGATAGCAGTTTTGGAGCTGGTGATGAGAAGAAGAATGATCCCCCCAGGGATCCTGCTAAAGGAAAAGCTCCTATGATAGAGGCTCAGATGCGAAAAGAAGTTTTTGAACGCCTCTACAGCTGTGGTAGCCCGCCAACTACTGCATAAGTAGTTGCAGCCGAGGAAAGGATCGCTCGTGCGCCTAAGACACCTGAAGAGCTGATCCAGAAAGAAGGATTGTTCATCCTGCCTTGGGACAATACCTTCCCCGAAGAAGTTCGAATCGATTCTTTGGAGTTTGCTTCAGTGGATGAGGCAAAAAGATTCCTGCAGCTCACCTTGGTAAAGAATATCCAGACATCGCCATGTAAAATGGAGATTTTAGAGCGATGGGAAAAGGAAGCATTCCAAAGCTTTGCAGATGCAGCTTCAAAGATCTCAGAATGCCGAGAACTATGGATTGGTGAGGATAAATATGGAGAAAAATATGTTGATCTGTGTGATGGACGTCTCACCTGGACATCATACAACCTTATTCTCCAATACTGCAGAGAAAGAGGCAACATCATCATCTGCGCAGACCCAACCGACTTAGCATTCAACCAAACATGGTCTGGGTGGACTGATGTTTTCTTGGATACCTTCTGTCCAAGAAATGATTGGGAAAATCGGCGTGTGAATTTCATTCTGCACCTTAAAGCCGATCTTGAAGTTGCTCATCAGAACTTCCAGTGGTTTAAGTTTAGACTAATCCATGAAGGTGGAACGTATGAACCACTTGGAAATAGAATTTATGTTCGACAAAAGTTTATCAGAAGATCTATTGCTGGTGAGCATATAGAGTCCAGAGTTACAACCAGAGAGATTCCACTGGACTATAAAGTTACATCGCATTTCAGAGGAGAGTTCTTGTGCTAGCCGAATCCTTTATTCAAAGGATCAGATATTGAAAGATGTTTCGGCCAGTTCCTATATCCATCTCCGTTTCATGTGCCTTATGAGCAGCTGGATGAAGATGAGTTATTCGGACGTCATGAGTATGATTCTGATGACTCTAAAATAGACGCCATGCTCCAAGGAAGGGACCCCTATGATTGATGAAGCAGTGGTGGACCCTCTAAAGCCTGAGTCAGACAGGATTGCCTGACATTGTTTCCGACGACGGCCGGATTAATGCTCGTCTGTGTAATAGTATAGGGAATAAACTGACGTGGGCCAGTTAGTGCTCCACCTTGTACTATGTCTAGAGTCTTTCGGCCATGACAGAAGATTCCGGGTCCCCGTAATGCCTCTGGCCAGTTAAGGGAAGAGATAACGACAGTGGTTGTCCCCACTTGTCGCCCCGGATGATTCGGTTTTGACCCGTTAGTGTAAGTTGTGGTAACCGGATCTACTTTTGACCGGTGAATGCCAGTTCGTTGTCACCGGGTGACCGACTGAGTTTGTATAAATAAGACCCCTCGGGCTTATTTGAGATCATCGGGTCATTTGGGTCATAGAATCACATTGAGCTAGTAGTGAGCTCTGCAAGTCTGAGTGTCTGGAGTCTTGAGCAAGTAGTCCGCTCGACTTCATAGTCTGAGTCTGTAATTCTGAAAAGCTTAGTATGCTCTGCGTCATGGCTTCGTGCTAAATGATCGCATCAGAATTGCTTGAAGACATCTGTGTCTTAAGATCGAGTTCAAGAGTGAGTGGAGATAGCATCAGATAATGCTCCTCTTGAAAGTATTGTGATTAGTTTGAGTCTGTAAATCAAGCACGTATGCTCTGAGACTTGCCATTCTAGTATAAGATCTCATCAGAAGCTTGATCTAGGAGTTGTGTGTTTAAGCAGTGCCGACCTTCGCAATCCGAAGGCTATCTGCAAGTGTCTGTAATCTGTATAATTCTGTAATCTGTAATTCCATCATGTATGTTCATCTTACAGTAATAATAACCATTGTCATCTCTGTCTGCATATTGTTGATCTCTGTTATAAGTCGTTTTCTTAAACGTGAGTTGTGTGATATTATTCGTGATAATACTTCAAGTGGAGAAGCTTAGTATGTTGTTTAGACCTTGTGGCCGAGTTGGTATCATTTGCTTGTACCCACTGTGCATCCTTCATTGCTTCTTCAAAAAATTTGGGTTGAGAAGAAAACAAAGCATGTTGTAGATGCTCATCACTAACAGGAGTTTGCTCATAAATCTCCCTCAAAATTTTGGTTTTCTAGTTTTGGGGTGGACTGCATGTTGTTGTTTCTTTTGTGCTGATGTCAACTGGATGTTGCTCATTCTCAGCAAATGTTGCAGCTTATATGCTACTATCAACTGTCTCTTGCATAGAGAGACTATTACTGACATCACCGGGTACTACTACATTAACAAGTTTATTGTCATAAGCTAAAACAAGTGGATCAACAACCTTTGCTGGGATTACATGATCATTGACTGCCTCATAATCAAAGTCTTCTTGGATGTGTTCCACTTCAACGTGGGATTCTTGGTGCTTTCTCTGACTTGCAAAGTCATCTTTGTGAAAGAATAGAATGGAGCAACAGAAAACACACAGGAAGATGATTGCCTTCTCATTATTTAGAGCTGTTTAAATAGGAAATAGAAAACAACAATACTGTGGGTGAATACCACAGTTAGGTAAATACCGTGGGTTACCTAACTCACTAACTTAACTACGGGTGAGATTACTCTCTTCAACACACCCCCTTAATCTTAACTGACAGTACATCATCAGCACTGTCTATGCCTAAGTGCTATCTCTGATATACAAATGCAGATGTTCCCAATGGTTTGGTGAACATGTCAGCTAACTGCTCCTTAGAGCCACAAAACAGTAAAGAAATTTGTTTTTCATTGACTAACTCACGAATGAAGTGATAGTGAGTATCAATGTGTTTGCTTTTCCTATGAAATACATTATGTTTAGACAACTGTATTGCAGAGCTATTATCACAGAAAATAGAAGTGGGATCTTTTGGAGTGTGTTCCATATCTTTTAACAGTTTTCTTAGCCAAACTGCATGGCAAACTGCTGTCGTGGTTGCTACATATTCTGCTTCTGCAGAAGACATGCTCACAATGGGCTGTTTCTGAGATGCCCAAGAGATCAGATTTGTACCCAAATGGAAAGCATAACCAGATGTGCTTTTCCTATCATCAAGACTACCTGCAAAATCACTGTCAGTGTACCCTGTAAGAGTTTGTCTGGTGTATGAGTGTACCAGAGGCCATGTCCAAGTGTGCCTACAACATATCTCAATATTATTTTTCCAACGTTCTAGTGAGAGTCTTTGGGAGACTCCATAAATATGGATATAATACTGACAGCATACATCAAATCAGGTCTAGTTGCAGTCAAATACATTAAACTGCCTACCATTTGTTTATAGAGTGTATTGTTTACTGCTGGTTCATCACCATTCTTGGTTAACTTGGTGTCAAGAGCTATAGGGGTTTCTGCAGGTTTACATTTATCCATTCTGAATCTCTGCAAAATATCAGTAGCATACTTATGCTGGCAGATAAAAATACCTTTATCAATTTGAGTAACTTCCAGGCCAAGGAAGTACTTCATCAGTCCTAGATCAGTCATTTCAAATTCTTTTTTCATAACTACCCTGAAATCTTCAATAATCAAATTACCAGTGTAAATCATGTCATCAACATAAAGACATACCATCAATATTTTACCTTGCTTTGTTTTGACATACAGAGTGGGCTCATTGTTGCTTTTGTTGAAACCATTGTTGATGAGGTAGGAGTCAATCCTACTGTACCAAGCTCGTGGAGCTTGTTTTAGACCATACAAGGCCTTTTTCAGCTTATACACTTTGTCTTCATGACCCTTGACAGTATAACTAGGTGGCTGGTCTACGTAAACTTCTTCTTCAAGAATGCCATTAAGAAAGGCATATTTCACATCCATTGGATACACATGCCATTGATTTTGTGCTGCAATGGCAAGTACAGCTCTGATGGTATCCATCCTTGCTACAGGAGCAAAGGTTTCATCATAATCTATACCATACTTCTGTGCATAACCTTTGGCAACCAACCTTGCCTTGTGCTTTTCAAGTTCTCCTTTTTCATTCAATTTGGTCTTATAGACCCATTTGACTCCAATACTGGTTTTGTTTGCAGGGATGTCAACAAGATCCCAAGTTTGATTTTTCTCTATTGCATCAATCTCTTCATTCATGGCTTTTACCCACTGTGCATCCTTCACTGCTTCATTAAAAGATGTGGGCTGACAAGAGAAGAGAGCAAATTGAAGTTGATCGTCTAGAATTGGAGTCTGTTCATATAAATCTCTCAAGCTTTTGGTTTTTCGGTTCTGTGGTGGACCATCTACTGCATCTTCTTGCTGCTGTACTTCCAATCTTGGAAGTCTGATAGGTAGATCTGGCTGATATGAGTGATCTTCATGTTGTATGTCTGAAGGATCACTCTAGCATTTGTCTTCAATGAACTTTACGTCTCTGCTCACCACAAGCTGCTTGGTGACAGGATTATATAGCTTGTATGCCTTCTATTGTTCACTATAACTAGTGAAAATGCAACGCTCACTTTTCTTGTCTAACTTTCTTCTGAGTTCATCAGGTATATGCGCAAAGGCAACAAAACCAAAGATTCTAAGATGTGAGACACTAGTCTTAGTGCCACTCCATGCTTCTTCAGGAATCTTGTCTTGGACGGTTACTGTGGGTGATCTGTTGAGCAAGTAGACTGAGCATCCAACAGCTTCAGCCCAATACTCATTTGACAGATTCTTGTGTGACAGCATGCTACGGGCCATGTTCATGATGGTCCGGTTCTTCCGTTCAACAACTCCATTTTGTTGTGGAGTGTATCTGGTGGTGAACTGTCTTTGAATGCCATGCTGCTTACAAAATTCTGAGAACTCATGTGAATCATATTCACCTCCACCATCTGACCTGAGCATTTTAATGGACTTTCCAGATTGTTTCTCAGTGAGAGCCTTGAACTCTTTAAACTTGGAGAAAGTCTCTGATTTGTGCCTGAGAAAATAAATCCATGTTTTTATGCTAAAATCATCAATAAAGGCCAGAAAATAAAAACTGTCTCTTATGGATTGGGTTTGCATGGGTCCACAGAGGTCTGTATGAACTAACTCAAGTTTCTCTTTGGCTCAAGATGTGGAAGTGGGAAAACTGTCCCTATGATGTTTACCCGTGATACAATCCTCACAGGTGTTGGATTGTTTATGAATAACTGGTAATCCTTTGATCATTGAATGTTTGTGCAGGAGATTGAGACTCTTGAAGGGAAGATGACCGAATCTACAGTGCCATAACCATGATTCATCTTGACTAGAAACCGTATGAACTACAAGATGTGGAAGGTTAGCACTCCTAAGACGAAGAGGAAAGATTCTATTCTTGGTCATTTCAACTTTGGCTATGATACTCTTACTGGGAGGTTTATCATAGATAGCACAGTATGTATCATGAAACCTAACATCATACTTATTCTGAAGTAATTGACCTATACTGATCAAATTTACAGTCAAATGAGGTACATAAAACACCTCATGAATGGACATCTTTTCATTTTGATTACTAAGTACAAGAATAATACCTTTTCCTTTTGCTGGAACCAGAGAGTCATCTCCTAGCTTGATATTCATGACAACAGAGGAATCCAAACTAGAGAATAATGACTTGTTACCTGTCATGTGATTGCTGCAACCACTATCTAGTAGCCATAGATCTGAGCTGCAGTGTCCTTTAGTTGCTTGATAAGACCGAAACATCACCTCTGACGAGCCTTCTTCTTCTTTGGAGACATTGGCTCTGCTATTGTTTTGGTTGTTGTTCTGGTTTGCTTGCTTCTTTCTGCATTCTCGTTCATAGTGCCCATACTTCTTGCAGTAGTTACACTGAACATTGGACTTATTGGTCCATCTCTTGCCTCTTCCCCTCTGACCTTGAGAGTTGTGAGAGTGTTATGAATGCTCTGGGTGTTCATGATTGTGATTGGTTCTATCTTCTGTAGATCGAGACCATCGGCCTCTTCTTCCTCTACCTCGTCCTCCTCTGCCTCTACCTCTGTTGAGAGAAGCCTGAGTGCTAAATGCATTGGTCAACGATTCTTCTTCTTGAGTGAACAACGCTTCATGAGATAGAAGAGATCCAGTGAATTCTTCTAAGGTGAAGTTAGACAGATCTTTTGCTTCTTCTATGGCAGTCACTACCATAGCAAACTTCTTGGTGAGACACCGAAGAATCTTTTGAACAATGATATTTTGTTCTAGCAGTTCACCATAGGTTTGGAATTGGGTCACAATACCCGAAACCTTAGTCATGAACTAATCCATAGTTTCTGACTCTTTGATCTTCAAACTTTCAAATTGAAGGCGTAGGGTTTGCAGTCTTACCGTTTTAATGCGATCGGTTCCCTTTTAGGCTGATGCAAGCAGAATCCAAGCTTGATATGCGTTGGTAGCTTCGGAGATCTGTGGGAAAATGGACTCCTCAATGCAACTTTGGATCAGCCATGTGGCTGTGAGATCTCGGTCTCGACGAGCTTCAAGAGCATTCTTCTGGGCATTATTCATTGTGGCTAGAGCAACCGCTTCAGGTTCTTTGAACTCAGTTTCCACCATATCCCAACATTTGTTGAGCTGCAGAAATGTCTTCATTTTGATAGACCAAAATTGATAGTTAGCTCCAGTCAAAACAGGTCCGGAGATCGGCTTCAAAGAACTGGTATTAGCCATCTCAAAGGACTAAAAAAAATATTTGGCCTTGCTTTTCTTTCTTTCTCCTTTTTTTATAAAAAAATAATGATACCTCTCCTTCTCAGCTCTCAACGTCACCTTCTTGATTCCTCTCAATCTCAGCTCAAGCCATTGATTTTGATAAGATTGGAAGTAAAGCACCGAATCTCGTGGAGAAAACGCGCAAAAATCTGGTTCCCCTCTTTTTTTTTGTATTTGACCCAAAAAAAAGGGCTTCACGATCTGGAACTAATGAGGATTGGGCCACGATCCAGGACGGTAATGAGCACTAGAAAGCGCTGGTACTAGCTGATTAGTGGCAGAACTTGTGGGTGGTGGAGTCAAACCACTGCTGCATAAAAAAAAAAACTCTGAAACAATGCGGCGCGTCCCTTAAACAATGCGGCCCACTGAGATTGCTTGGAGGTAGGCGACCTGGAGTTCACATGGGAAAAGACAGTCTGCTGCGGGCCATAAAGATTCAAATTTGGAAAGATCTGGAAATAATATAAATAAGACTCAGATCTGAATCTGCGATCTGACTTTTGAAAAAAAAAACGTTTTTAAAACTATTGTCCCAACACTTTCTTTTGCTCATGTAAATGGCTCTATCTCTTCACAGCAGATGCCTCCTTTCTTTGTGAATCGGCTCCTCCAATCAATAGTGATTTTTTTTCGTTGTTGTTTAGTCTCCACCAGCATGCCAAGAAACGCATAGAGTTGCTGTCTACAGTCTCCAATATTTGGAAATCGCTGGTGTAGGCGCTTGTGCCTGTTCGGAATCGGGCTCGGATCCAGAGTTAGAGTGCCTGCTGCCTTCACTCAACTAATACGGACCAGCACCACTAGGATCTGGATGATCTCTGCAGAAACTTATAGTACCACTGCGATAGAAGCACCACGATTTGGATGATCTCTGCGGAAACTGAGGAATAGTATCTTTGGAGCGAAAATGCCGTTATTGTTTTAGGAAGCAATGTCTTCCATCTTTGTTGTCTATTCGTCCTCCGAATTCAGGGAAAATCGTCATTTCTCTGTCTTCCTCTAACCTTGCAAGGAATTTTGTTAGTAAATTACAAGAGAAACTCAATCTGGAGTAAGCCGATTGGATCTTCGATCAGATCTGCGATTATGCCAGATCATATCTCTAATCAATAACGAAGCAAAGCTCGATGTGTAGTTGACCCATATACGACTCGATCATTGTGGTGGGCACGCCTGCAGCTAAAGTCCATGGATAAAATCTTTACTCTTGTGCATATCTGGGAGAAACGGTCAAATAGATCTGCGACTATGCCACAGAACCGAGGGATGGAGCGGATCTGCTGTGTTCGAAGGAGCCGCCTGGAGAATGCACGGGCCAGAGGCAGTGAAGCTAACAAAGAAATGAGATCTTTGTTCCAAATGGCTTCTGATCTAGAGTGCTTTCCACTCTGTGAAAAGGCTTACCCCAACAATGGAAGGATCAGGCCGTAAGCTCTGATACCATGTGAAAGAATAGAATAGAGCAACAGAAAACACACGGGCAGATGATTGCCTTCTCATTATTCAGAGCTGTTTAAATAGGAAATAGAAAACAACAATACTGTGGGTGAATACCACAGTTACGTAAATACCATGGGTTACCTAACTCACTAACTTAACTATGGGTGAGATTACTCTCTTCAGCAATCTTCTTCTACATTTCGTTCCTCACTAAACACTTCTTTCAATGTATCCCATGCTCTCTTTGGAGTATCAGCTTTTACAATGTAATGAAATAGGGAATAGTCTATACTATCAAAGCATTAAATTTTTATGAATCAATGGGATCCTCTTCAACTATGAAGTGCTACAAATCTTGTAATTTTAACAGATTACTTACTTTGACTGCCCATACATCATAATCATCTCCATCAAATGTTTTCCATAAGCTTTCTGGTGTTAAGAGATTTCTTACCTCTTCAATTTCTTCTGGTAGTGCTTCTGGTAGCACCATCTTCAAGAATTGATCTTCTTGTCTAGATCACAACCTCCAATAATAAGATTGGATGATTAGGTCGTCAAGTTACTTTTTTTTATTTGACAAAAAACCTAGTTCGGGAGTTTCACCGTGCTTTCGCTTCAACAATGTGCTTCACGATCCGGAAAGGATGAGGAACGGGCCATGATCTAGGACAACATTGAACGTGGGAAAGAGCTGGTACTGGCGGATTAGTGGCCTCGCGTATGGTGGTGAAGTCAAACCACTGTTGCATTAAAAAAAATTCTAAAACAATGTGGATCGCCAGCTTCCAGCGTTTGAGAGAAGGTCGCAGATATGGAATTAAAAGGCCGATTTGGTGACCGCTTCAACAATGCGCTTCACTCCAGAAGAACTCATGTTGGTGAATGATCTGAAGGGATGTTTCTGTGCTCAAAGTTCAGATCTGGAAACCAAGACAACAGATCTGGAAATCAACGTTTACAGTCTCAATTAGCCACATTTTTGCGTCCTTCAGAGTGTCAATCTGTCTTCCACGTTTTGAAAAACGAATTGGTGGTAGAACAACCGACAGGTTGACAGAACTCAGAGCCGAGAGTTGTTGCAAGCAATCGAAACTCAAAGCTCGCAAACGTGTGCTTTAAAATGCATTCATAGTTTTGACATGTTGGTGAGAGCCAGTGGCGTGTCCTTGAAACAATGTGGACCATTGGATCATTGGAGAGAACAATCCAGTCAACTACTAGACAAGTTCAACAGAACAACACGGAGCTGTTGTCTAGTCTCCATTAGTATGCCAAGAAACACATAGAGTTGCTATATACAGTCTCCAAGATTTGGAAATCGTTGGTGTAGGCGCTTGTGCCTGTTAGGGTAAATCTAAATTCTGTGAATCACCATTTTTGTGTTGGACGTTGGAACCAACTCAAGGCACTCGGAAAAAACTCACCACATTTTGTTTTTAACCGTTCAATCACCCACCCGTGAAGTCAAGGCAGATTGGGTTAGGGAAAAGGAAACCCAAGTTCAAACCTATAAAATAAATAGGCCGTAACAGGTTGATTGAACGTTGGATGAGCTTTGATATTGAACATGGATAGTACCTTTTCTTTTTGTTGGAACCAGAAAGTCATCTCCTAGTTTTATATTCGTGACAACAGAGGAATCCAAACTAGAGAATATGGACTTGTTACATGTCATGTGATTGCTGCAACCTCTATCTAGTAGCCATAAATTTGAGCTATAGTGTTCTTTAGTTGCTTGATAAGACAGAAACATCACCTCTAATGAGCCTTCTTCTTCTAATTTGGAGACATTGGCTCTGCTATTGTTTTGGTCAGCTTGCTTCTTTCTACATTCTCGTTCATAGTGTCCATACTTCTTGCTGTGGTTACATTGAACATTGGACTTATTGGTCCATCTCTTGCCTCTCCCCCTCCAATACCATGTTAAAGAGGCAATCGAGAGTTTAGATCTGAAAAAAAAATAGACAAAGGTGTCGTAGCTCAGGAGGATTGCAACTTCCAAAGTGTGGGTGCTTTCCACTTTGTGAAAAAGCTTACCCTAAGATCAGGCCGTAAGCTTTGATACCATGTAAGAGAAAACAAAGAAGTAGACAAAAGCATTATGAGAAATAAAAATGACAATACTATGGGTGAATACCATAAGTCAGAAAATACCATGGATCACCTAACGGACTAACTAACTACAGGTGAGATTACATTTTCCAACACCAACAACCATCCTCTAACAGTAGCTTAGAAGAGTTTAATTCCCTCAACAAGTTGAACTGTTGCAAAACTTCATAAGCAAACTTCAGAAGCATGACAGACACATGACAATGCCAAACAGAAATGCATGGCGAACTTTTATTCGACAGAGGGACGTCGAGTTAAGAACCGTGTCTACAAACCCGACCTCGAAGAAAGAACACCTGCGTCATCGTTGGGAAATTTATAAATGGTATTGTTGTTAAAAATAAGTATCTAACTTCTAACTCAAACAAGCATAGTTCGATTGTTAATTGAAAATTAACTTCCAATTGTAATAATCTCCTTTTTTATTTATTTATTGAATAGAGCATCCATGTAATAATCTCCTAATTTTTATTAATGGAGAGAGCATCCATGATATGAGGTGTATTTAGCTATTTTCTTTAATGTTGATTTTTTATTATTCTTTAAGTTGTTTGGTGTTTTGGCCAAGGGAATGCCAAGTGTTTGACATTTTATTAATGGTTTATATTTACATCTAAAAAGTTTTGAGTTTTTGTATTTAATTTAATTAATAAAGAGAGGTAATTGGATTTAGATTTACTAGTAAAGATTAGAGTTTTTATTTTCTAAGTTTACATTCAAATTTGATTGGTAATATATTTGCTTTGTAATTGATTGTTGATTGGTTTTCCAGGTATTAACAATCTCATTCTAGCTTATCGATTGGAGGGTGGGTGAATGATAACATAAAAGAATGGATATCTATTTTAATGTAGAGAAATATGAAGAATATTATGTGTATAAGTCTATAAATTGGGGTCTAGCTTAGACATGTGAGAGGAGCATTATCTTCCCCACCAAGGATGAATTCTGATAAGTGACATGTTGAGAGGAGGAGTGTTATCCTTCCCATCGAGGATCAATTCTTAAAAATGACATGTTGAGAGGTGTGTTATCCTTCCCATCTAGGATCAATTCCCGCAAGTGACATATTGAGAGGATGAGTGTTATCCTCCCCAACTAGGATCAATTTTTGCGAGTGACATGTTTATCTCTTAATGAGTATATTGTTGTATCGACTGAGAGCCTTGAAGAATTTGGCTTACCTTTGATGCCATACTCAAAATGAGGGTAACTATCTACTAGGTTTCCTTGAGATTTCACACAAGCAAAAAAATGTATATGAGGAAATCTGTTTTATTGTTTAATAAACAAAGTTATATAT
>LPNX010477587.1:53567-120277 GCA_001517045.1 Pseudotsuga menziesii
TGCATGAAACTCTTTGAATGTTTGAAATGCTTCTGATTTTGTCTTTAAACAGTAAATCCAGCACATTCTTGAGTAGTCATCAACAAATGTCATAAAATACTTATTCCCATTTGCAGAAGGAGTTGGCATTGGGCCACATAAATCAGAATGTACTAATTCTAATTTCCTACTTGCTCTGAAATTAGATTCATGGAATGACAACTTACTATATTTCCCTAATATACATGCATCACATTTATTCTTCTCTTTAGGAATGGTGGGCAAGCCAAATACACCATTCTTTTTCAACAAACGAAGACTGTTATAATTTAGATGACCAAATCTTGCATGCCACAATGAACTAGATGACAAATTACCTTCTCCATGCTGAGAGAGGTAGGCATAGTTCTGAAATCTTGCGGATGAACCCTTGAGCTTCAACAACTTCCCATCTTCATATCTAGTCATGATGACTTGGTTGTCAAAGGACTTTCTTATTTCAATGATTCCATCAAACATGTGGATGGAATGGCCTCGCTGTCGAATCTCCACCAAGGACAGCAGGCTTCTCTGCAACTCTGGAAGATAGAGAACGTTCTTCAACAAGAAATCAGGGAATCCAGGCATCTTCAGTCGAATGGTGCCCATTCCCTTTGGTTTAATACTTGACTTATCTGCAAAGTAAACTATGCCATCTATTGTTTCATTCAGTTCTTCAAAACAGTCTTTTCTAAATGTCATGTGTGATGTTGCACCAGTATCAAGCAGCCAACAATCTTTATAAGATGAAAGAGAAGTCATTTCATTAATTCCAAGATTACAATGTGCAACAATACAATGAGCAGAATCAGAAGATTTACTAGCATCTTGATGTTTATTATCATCTTTCTTTTGGTTGTGCTTGTCTTTGATGGATTCCCATGAAGCCCAACACTGATCTGATGTGTGCCCAGTCTTTCCACAACGCTTGCACTGCAAATCTGATCTTTTGTTTCTGCCCCCTCTGCCTTTGAAGTTTCTTCTTCCTCGTCCTCTCTTGCTGCAATCTCCCTTGGAAGGGTCTTTGGACTGATTCTTTGTTTTCTGAACAAATTCAAGGGATTCTTCAACATGCTCGCTTGATTTCTTGATCTTTCTAGACCATTTTGGATATGTTTCCTTGCCAGTGAGGACATCACCAACAATAGATGCTATAGATTGCATCTTTTACAGTTGTTAGTGTAATTTACAATATTGATCTTAATATGACAAAGAGAAAAACAATAACCTTGCAGGTCTACAGTCTCTGCCAAGGTGAATACAATGCAATTTTCAGGTGAGCATACACAAGCTTCTTCAATATACAAAATATATCAATCACGAGTAATATATCAGTCTCAGTATCACAATGCAATATATCAGTCTCAGTATTCAGAATTACACAGGCTCGCTTGATTTCGTAGGCAGCTCCACAGGTTCGGTCTTATATATCCAAAGTGCACCAAACACGCAGCATGTTCATTCTCCTTGAATTAGTACTCCACGCAGCTATTATTCTTCAGCATAAACCACACATCATACAATATACTACTCTCCACGCAACTATTATATCAGTCAGCAATAATCTTCACAACAAAGTCTCTTGTAACAGACTTGTAGTAGCACTCACACAACTGAGTTCTCAATACTTTTACACTGAACTGAGAAAATGTTCAAAACTCTCGCCTGAGGGCAGAACAGAGAAAACGCTCGCCTGTATGAGATCTGGGAATATCAACAACGAGGACAACATACAACTCACAACATTCACAACATTCCTCCTGGCATAAGAACTCGCGGGCACCATTTTAATTGGCACACAATAGAGAATATAGTGCGCAACTCGACACAATAAAGAAATGGAATTAATTCAAAAGGAGATTGCTAATTCTCTTGAGGGGAAAAATCTTGTCCAATGAGACAATTGAAAAACAACAGATGCAGATATAATCTTCGTCTATCTACTGCTTGGAACGTAGATAAACAGAGCGCTGGGCACATATATATAACTGTAAAAACTTTTGCAGCAAAAGTGGTTAAGGCCACGACCCAAGAATTTATCTAAGGCGATAAACCAGTAAAATCAAAAGAAATTTGTGAAGGGGTAATTCTGCATACGAGTATGTTTGGGCCTTCACGCACAGCATTCACAGCTCCACGTAGTATATGTGTGATATCAACGTAGTCACCAGTCTTCAACTCGGTCGTCACAATTCATTAATACACAGCAACCATGCTCATACAAAAAGCTCCATGCACAGTAAAGAAATCGCAGCAATAAAACAATGCCTCACTCAATAGCAGTTGCAGAATATGGTTTCAAAATTCAAAGGAAGTTGAGAGAGGTTGCATACTCAACTCTCATTCTCGATCAGTTCATGAGGGCAGAACATCAGGCTTTCTCTTTATGCAACAGTTCCAAGATCATCACTTAAGTCACATGCTTCAAATATTTGGTTGCAATTCAGTTCTCTGGCATTCTTCAAATTGCAAACAATATATGTATGCATTAAAGCCAGTCTCTTTGAGGATTCGGTGCTCGGACGCTACCAGAGCTGCTTGAAGGCGACAACCATGAGGTTGGGAGCAGACGCCGTGGTCTTCACCGTTTGCCCTTCTTCTTCAACTGCCAGTGTCGGTCTTCTCTCCTACACATTTCTCTTTGAGAATCGCCACGGAGAGACTGTTGTCCCGTTCTCAATTATAAATGCATCAACAACGTCGACGAACCCAGCAACTCGACATCTCGCAAGCTGAATCATTAGATGTAGAAAGAGAGAACCGAACAGGTTTCAAGTCCCATCCATGAATTTGATCAAAAACATAAATTCGACGACCCAATCTGAAAGAAAGAGTGTATTCTCCTGCAGGAAGGGGCCAACGAGTAGCTTCAGTTCAAGGGAGGAAATTGGGTCAAAAAAATTAGGGTTTATGCAGTCTCCAAAGGTGCGTGAATCTTCACGCAGCTGACCGAGGGCGTGAAATAATACTTCAATCTCTTCACAATGAAGTCTTCAGCGCAGTCTTCAATACATGCCTCTTCAATACGCAGGCCTTGCATAACAAGCAGCACACTCCAGCTTCATGATACTCCACAGGAGCAGGTCGAATTACTCATGTGAATAACGCATATGGCAGGAGGGAAGAGCAGAGGGCAGACTGGCGATGGGCAGGCAACTCTGAAACAAATGGACAAAGGGCAGAATGTAGGTCTGGCAATGCACTGGCAAGCATACAGGCTGCCAGGACTGAAATTTAACAGTAGGAGTTATGGCAAATAGCCAAGTTCTGATACCACTGTCAGGTAATAACTCCCGATTCATTGTTATTCCAATGCCAACGCATATATTTATACATTTCAGGCGGTGGTTGAGATTCCGACCGGCCTATCCATATTCCTACGTAACTGTTCAGCTTCCTATTCTTTATTTATTTATTTACAATATTATAATCCCTAATGGATTATATTCTAACAGAAATGTTCAACAACTGTCTGCTTAAAGAAGGGACCGTTAGTACTGTGTCAAATCATGGACCATGGGAAACCATATGCAAAAACTTACATACAATGTTAGTGAGATGACATTGTTAAAGCATGTCTCAGAATTGGAGTTAGAGATACCATAAGAAGTATATAACTCAGAAAAATATAATCAAAATAATAAAATGCACATTTTATCATTTTACTCATCGTGATTGTCCAGATGATATAATATTAATACCTAAGTCCTCTTTTCTGTGATGTCTCTATCTGCTACCTGCTACATATCTTGTACGAAAATAAAGATGTAAAAACTTATAAAAAGGAAAAGGAACCATATTTAAAATAAGTAAAGCGGGTTTCTTAGATCAAGCGAGGAATAAAACTGCTTTTGCTGCTGCTTACTGGTTTACAGCCAAGGAACTCGATCTTGGTGGCAATTGGAAATTTCTATGGGAGAAGTATATCCGAGGGCTCGAATACAATAGAATTCGACTCACTGCTCTTAATGATTCTCTGCTATGGTCTTATAGCAACTATGTGGGACCTATTACTGCTGCTAAAGTTTATGATTGTATCTCTGCGAGCAATATCTCTGAGGATAGTAACTCAGTAATTGATAGTTTGTGGAATATTAATATTCCTAAGAAAATTGCTTGCTTCATTTGGCTGTTAGATAAAGGTAAAGTTCTCACTTGGGAGCAGCTGCATTCCCGTGGGTTCCATGGTCCAAGTCGATGTGTTCTGTGTGAGAACCATTTTGAGTATATTCAACATCTTTTCCTGTTTTGTCCTTTTACTGCGAATATTTTCCACTTTTTTGCTGCTCAGTATGGGTTCTCTGCTACATTTTTCAACTCGGTGTCTTCCTTCCTGATGCATTGGTACAACACCACTGAGCGTTTTGCATCCTACAGACATCTGCCTCTTTTTATCTTCTGGTGCATTTGGAATATTAGAAATAAATGTATTTTTGAGAATTGGAAGCCTTCGTCTCTCACTCTCATCAACAGGGTTGAATTTTTTTTAAATCTGTATCCTATTTCTCAAAAATTACAAAAAATCTGGAACATTGGACCGAAGCCACTGAAGGTTTTTCCATGTGGTTTCTTTGATGGGGCTGCTGCAAATCAGGTTGGAGGCGCTGGTTTTGTGATCTATCTGAATGACAACCATTTCTTTTGCTTTTCTTTGGGTTGTGGATGTAGTACGAATACTAGAGCGGAACTTTTGGCTCTCTGGGCTGTACTTAGAGTAAGTACGCTAATGTGTTTGCCCATTCGCATGATACTTGGAGATTCTCTGGTTATCATTTCATGGCTCAACAGACTTTCTGCCCTTGATATTCCTTCATTGAGGCACTAGTGTGACGATATAAGACTCATGCTCCATCTGGACCCTCCGGTGATCTTCAAGCATATTTTTCGAGAGCATAACTCGCTGGCAGACGACCTCTCTAAACGGGCTCTGAATTTGGAGATGGGTTATGGCACTTTCTCAGAATATATGGATGGATTGGTCATTGAACAAGGCCATTTTATGCTTTTCTAGCTGCTGATCAGTACTATTTATCAGCATTTGATATTCATCAGCATTATTTTCTTTCTTGTCTGTCATGATTGAGTCTTTTTGCCAGCAAGTTTTGCTTAGGATGTCTGTTTGGAGATCACCATCGATATTATAGATATTTTCTGACCTGATTTCTTCAGGAATGATGATAAAAGTCTGCTTCGATCAGACTTTTTTTGTTTTGCTGTTGGCTGGTTTATAAGGCATGACCATTGTATGCTTTATTGTTCTGTGATCTCTTCTTGTTTCTTGCTGGCAAGATTGATTTGTATATGATGTCTTTTGATTCTACTGAATATCAAAGACTGGTATTTTTTCCTCTGAAAAAAAGTATACCGGGTTTCTTGAAAAGGAATTTTGTCGATCTATTAAAATGCCATCTATAGCATAAAAACTCCATTACGGGCCACATAATTGAACTTTCTAAAATATTGTAACCTGTCAGAAGAGATCGATGACAAAGTGCTGACCTGGCATAGGAAAAGCAGGCTTCCAGAGCATATTCACTGAACACGACACTTTCATTTGTCTAAGCTACCACGACATGCAAATACTCTTATGTCAAAATAATCAAGGACTCCGACCCGGCCCCAACTGCTCAAGGGAATTAACGTTCGTAGGTGACTTGCCAAGGACAGTCTTCACTGTGCAAAAATAGGATTATTGACTGGTTGACAGTCGGTTTCGTTCGAATGGGTTTCTAAATGAAGCAGTTAACACTCGGGCTAGTGGCTAAAAGCCCGATTACTTCATAACCATCATTCTCCGGGTTCTACATTGTGTTAATACACAATGATGTGAACTCATGGGTACTGACAATAGAAAAACCAACACCGACCAACAATCAAACAAAACCCACTGCGTCCAAGCCACCGAATAAAGCAACGGCCAATAAAGAACAACTAGGCAAAAAACCGGGCCAGAAAAGCTAAAGAACAAAACCCTAATTAAACACTAAAGAGAAACCCTAATTAAAGCAAACTGTGTACCCAAAAATAACCGGGGAAAAAACAAATCAGATACTCTCAAGAAAACCTAACACCTTAAAGAAGCCGTTAAACTGAAACCCCAACGACAGTGGAGTGAGGAGGGCTCAGATCCTCTGAGCTGAGCCTCATCTTTTAATATCGCATTGCCCGTTCAATACGGTAATCTCCGAAAGTCATTCTAAAGCAGCGTCCTCGTGCTATTGACAATTATTTTCAAAATATCATGACAATTTTGATGTGCCACGTGAAATAGCCCACATTTCAATGACTATAGCACTTAATTCAATTTATTATTTTGGTGGTCAATTGGTTGAGTGATTGCCTCCCCTTGTATCATTCACCAATAGCTATACCCACCTACAACGGTTTCTAGACCTTTGTTTAGTCGTGATACTCATATGACATTATTTAGGTTTCTAGACCTTTGTTTAGTCGTGATACTCATATGACATTATTTAGGTATTGTATTAAGTGATGGAATAGTTAATTGGCGTTGAGTATAATTAAATGTTGGGTTTAAAAATTTCAATACATAGGTTAGAAATTAATGAGATTTTATTTATTTTATGTAAAGGGAATTATAAATAACATTTATTGATAAAAATTTATACACATACATTTATATGTAGTAAGTTTTATATATGAATGGATGTTGAGAATATATATATATATTTGTTTTACAACCAATCAATCATTACTTAAATGAAAATAGTTATTATTATATATTATTATGATTGTGTTATATTGAAACCCATAATTTATCTTAAATCATTTCATAAATAAACTAAAGTTAAAAATTGTTTCATATTAATAAAGCTAGATAACTTTGACAAAAAATAATGCTTTCTATTGCTCCTTTATAAGGTCTTTTTATTATAAAATTTGAGATATGATAAAGAACTTTATATTTTTCATTTTTTTTTTCAATTTAACATAATAATTAATATATTATTTAAGGCATACATTTAAATATCACTTTGGTAAAAGATGCTACATTCTAATATAACACTTTGGTTAGATATAACATTCCAATATAATTCTCCGTTATCTTCAATAATTTGTTTTGTCTTTCAATATCGTAGACGCTTAGCCCAGGGACTGCTAAATATTATGGATTTCATCTTTCAATATTGCAGACGCCTAGCCCAGGGATTGCCAAATGTCATGGATTTCCTCTTTCAATATCGCAGACGCCTAGCCTAGGGACTGCCAAATGTTATGGATTTCAATATAACATATCCATGCTACATTTGAATGTTGTTCATGTATAAGAAATCAAATTACTTCAAGACGAAATGATTGTCTTTAATTCTACATCTTCATCCTCAATGACATCAATCTCCAATCGTATGTCACGGGCATTGTGAAGTTCATCCCCTGCCTCATTTTTATAGTTTTTTTCTTTTAAATTTTGCATAATATATGCAACATATTGCCATCAAACAAGCAACCTTTATCAAAATCAATTATCCTAAGTTGTGCAAAGTTAATCTTGAAATAATATTTTACTCCTTAACCTTCATCAATAATGACATGATGAATTACTCGGTCAAGGATTTTATCGATACATTGAGGTATGCATCACAATTTTTTGTTATTTTTTAATAGATAGTATAAGACCTCTTTAAGCAGCTTTAAGATTCCATTGCAACAATATTACAACTTAAGCGTATGTTAGAGATGCCATTCTCCTACCTTATTATTATGATCACTAACAATCCAAGCTTCGTTGCTATAATTACTTCAAGAATTATGACTCTTGCCCATCCTGGATTTATGTTCATTTCCTTCTTCGAGGTTAGTTTGTTAAATAGTGTTTTATTTTGCAATTTATTTTATGTTTTTTACTTAAAGATTAATTTGTTAAAGAATATTTTATTTTGAAATTTATTTTATGTTTTTGGAATTTTTAAAAAAATATAAAGAAAAACTTAAAATTGTTGGATATATCTAGAAAAAGATAAATTAAATTCATAATAAAAAATAAGATTTATAATATTATGAAAAAATTATAATTTGATTCATATATTCTTACATTTAAGAATTTAGTAGGTCTACAAATATAAAAGCCAAGCAATTCTAATGATGTCCATTAACTTACTCTCTTTTTTTATATTATTAGAATTTGGACAATTTTAAGTTTTTCTTTATATTTTTTTATAGATATTTTCCAATGATGTCCATTAACCTACCCTCTTTTTTTATATTATTAGAATTTGGACATGTTTGATGAGATCCAAAATGTTATGAATTCCATATTCATGATTCACATTTAAGAAATGTATAAATAAATTATTTATTGTTTCTCTTTATAAATTTGAATTATTTTTATTTATTCAGTAGATAGATCCATAAATTTATGCATCTACAATGAACTACAAAAACTAACAATCCATTGTTATTTCAATGAGAGAAGAATAATTTTCATGATTACTTTTGAAATCCGGATAATGTAATGACCAATTATGTGAAGAATATAATGACTTTAAAATATTGTATCAACCATAAGATTTTATTTACTAAAATTTGTGGTTCAACACTTCAAATTGTCTTTCTTGTTGTATATGTCCACATCTCCTTGCTTAGCTTGCAACACATCATTCCTTTATTGTACCCCTAGGTACAATTACTAGTTATTTTATAGCTTGTTTCATTCTCTCCCATGCTTTGCTCTCACGACCAACAAAAGGAAACGAAATGTTTAAAGTGAGTGAGGTGTAAAGTGCATTGTGTGGTTTATATAGGTAAAATTCATGTTTTATAAGTGAGTAGTTTGTGTGATGTTTGATTATATAATAAGTTGTGACTGTTATTGTAATTTGTAGTTATGAGGTAGAGTTTATTTCTAAGTTTTAGGATATTGTTTAAGGTTTAGTTGAATATGAAAGAATTTTTCTAACTAGTTTCCCATTTTAATGTATAGTTGAGATATGTCTCACCTGGTTAAGACAATGTGTGAATTAATGTATTTTATAGATGTACTATTTCTTGATGAATAAACCATTTATGTATTTTATAGATGTACTATTTCTTGATGAATAGACCATTTAGACATAATTTTGGTTTATGTGTGAAAACTATGTTTATTATTCTATTTTTCTACATGGTATCAGAATGGGACTGGATTCGACTCCCTTAAGGAGGGTTCAAGAAAATGTATACTATGAAACTGCATCCGCTATAGGAATAGGAGTTGGCTAGTCTCTAGACTATTTGTATCTTTTCAGGTAAGTTTGGCCGGAATCTTGCAACACGATTTGTTGTTGAAAATGAGATTTGCAGTATTAAAATTGTAATTTTTATTGTAAAAATGGATTCAAGGCCCTCAATTACCGTTGGAGCACCCAAATTATGCAATTCCAATCACTAAAAACTACCCTTTGAACAATTCTGGCCAAAAAACTTGCCTAATTTTAGATAGAAATGATCTAGAGTTTAGCTCTAGATCATTTCTATCTAGAGTTTAGCTCTAGATGGTTGTGCTTTGTGAGTGTTGTTGTGGTTTGTCTTTAAAATTTTTGCTCTGATTTGTTTTTAGTGCGATGATTTGTTTGTTCATTGGTTTGCCATAGCCTCGAGAAGAGATACGGAGGACCTCTTAAATCTCACACAGAGCTTCACGAAACAGATAGAGCCACTCGATCAGATGGAGAATTCGTCGTTTGTATCTCCCGTGGAGAACGCTCAGGGCTTGACTAGATTCCCCATTGATTTTGGGAAAATAAACGGGAGAGTGAAGATGGGGCTCTCTAGGTTTTTCGTCTAAAAGATCATGTATGGAATCTCTAAGCTAGCTTCGATTTTCTTGACTTTTAGAAGAGAATTTGACAGAGAAGAATCCAAGGAAGAGGACTCTGTCGTTGGAGTAACATATGAGGTTTTGACCTTCATGACGAATATTTGTATGTACCCTGAGACAGGTCTCTGGCTGGATTTTCCTCTGTTTTGTTACGAAGTCGATGCTGACGATTTCAATCTATGTGGTATTCAAAAAGAGCATGCTTTGGATATTAAATGTCTAGCCCTAAGGTTGGTCTCCTTGAGGATTGAACTTTTCCCATATTATATGATTCTGTTGGCGTAGATCCATGCTCCTCGATCTCGTTGTGTCTATATCAAATCTACATTTAGTAGAAATCAGATCCGCCCATCTTGGAAGATGTAACAGAAGAATCAAGTATTTGGTTGGTTGTGTGTTGTACTAGGACCCACGATGGATAGGCATTGCTCATATCGCTTATACGAGATTGTGGCTTGATGTCTCTCTTTGAAAGGGTGTTATTGAGTATGGTGTTTAGCAAGAAGACATTATAGTCGTATTAGTTTCATTGCATTAGAGTTGTTTAATAGAATAAATTATTGTGATTATTGGAAGCATATTAGCTTTATTTTATGTTTATGAAATAAAAAAGAAGATGGTGAAAATAAAATTTTGCATATTAAGAAGTCTATATTTTGAAGACAAGAAGGATGTAATGGAAGATAGTTATTCAATTGTTTAGGATGCTTTTGGATTCCTCATTAGGGTTATAAGATATGCATATGAGATTATTGTCTAATAGTTCAAGGAAGATCCAGAACATAGAATTTTAGTATAATACATTTACGAGGGTTACAAGACATTTCAAGTGCTAATGATGTCCAATGATTATGAGAACTTGGATTACGATTGGGAGGCTATACCTTTCAACATAATAGGGAATAGTTTGAAGGAGTCTTACTGGTTCAAGAATTGTTTTCAAAGAGTATATTTTGTGTTCAGTTAGTATGTGTCTGCTTTCAATAAGTTTTGTTTTCGGTATTGTAATCCTTAATAGGGGGTGTTGGAATATAAGGCTTACACATGTAATAAAGTCACGATCTATAAGTGTCTAGTTTAATGTGTGATGCTTGATCATACAACAAGGTTGTGATTGTTATTGTAATTGGTCATTGTGAGGTAGAATTTATTTCTATGTGAGTTGTTTGATTCTAAGTTTTAGGAGATTGTTTAAGATTTAGCTGGATGTGAGAGATTCTCTCCAACTACCTCTTCTAATCTAGTGTGTGGTTGAGATATTATCCCAACCATTGAAGATAGTGTGTCTATCTTGAAGCTTAATTTAATGTATTTATATATGTACTATTTCCTTCATGAACAAAACGCTCAAGCAAAGTTTTGGTTTGTTTGTGGAAACCATGTCTACTCTCCCACTTTTCTACAAAATATGCCTTAATGATTGGCCAATTGCAACAATATTTCATGAATGCAGGACATCCAATTGTTTCTTTACCAGGAGAATTATAAATAGGATCAAGCAAAGATTTTTTAGCAATTTGTGCAAACCACCTAAGCCACAGCTCAAATCATTAGTTCAATAATAATCTCCTTTTTCTTGGCTAAAGCATGCATTATATGATGTGGATTTTACATCTTTTTTTCATTGGCCACTTTGTTTTTTTCTAATTGTTCAATTTGTAATGCAAAGGTATTTTCACTTTTAGCAACAAACTTGAGACTAGGAACTTTGATGTAGCAATTGCATTGTATAAAATTTACTTTAGTTTTTTAATGGTACATGATACTTCTATCAATTTTGCATTGAGACATATTGTTATAGTTTTCAAGAGTATTGTATTTGTTATATACACTCCCTAGAGTTTAAGATTAAAGATAATTTTCTATTTAGATGTTTTTTCTACTACGAGATCATAGAATGACTATTTTGTCCTTTTAGTGGTCCACTTCGTTCTCTCTAGACATACATAATATATGAGGTTCGAATATGCTTAGCCCTTTTCCTATGAGATATGTTTGACCTTTGTTAATGGTTTACGTAGACATAATCCCGAAACCAACACGCACTAGGTGGATTATCTCTTACTTCTAGACCTGTAACACTAGTAGGAAGAGGCCCCATGGTCAACTTCGAAGGTCTCATGAGGTATTGTAGACCTAGTGATTCCCATGGCCTCACTCCAATCGCATATTTCTTTGCAAACTTGAATGTTAGAAGTGATTCTCTAGAACAAGAGGTCTCAACCAAGGAACCTCCTTCTTGAGCTTCTTCATTGTTCCCATCCCATTAGGTTGGTGTTTTCTTTTTCTTTTTTTATATTATATTTCTTTCCTTTTCTTTACTATTCCTTGGGATGTGGTTTCACCTTCCCTTTGTCATCTCTACGTATTGTATCATTTACAGCCCCATGAGCCAATCTTGGCCTTCAATGGACATTAACATATAAATTCATTTCGATTAAATAATATTAAGAGTGCATAACATAGCATGGAGCACATGCATGCATTAGGGATATGCCTTAATTATTGAGGGAAGTTTCCATGATTAATTGGAAGATATCCCATTACCAATTAAAAAAGTATTTGCATGGGGTCACCTAGTAAAAATGTTATGTATGTTTGTGGAATTATAAAATTTACCACATGCTCCTCTTATTTATGTAGTCCCTAGTACCTCGGTAGTAAATCCCTTTATTAATATTACCTTTTGGCAATTTTACCATTTTCTTGTAAACTTTTACATCAATAATTAAAATTAGATATTCCCATAAAATTTAAATTCCACTGCCTCAAAATTTTTCTTATGTGTGTGTTCTAAGGAAAATATCATGGTAAAACCCAAGGGCTGCTTCCCCACATTAGTTAATGGCATCCCTAGAAAATATATCAACATAGACTAATATGCCTCGTGCCAGGGATTTGAACTGGACACATGGTGACATAGAACATAGTTAAATGCGTAGCAACATTGGTGACAATCAATTGAATTAAAACCTTGGTCTTATATATGTGTGTGCTTGTGTAATTTTTAATTTTTTTTCCCTAGGAACACCTCACAATGAAATTTCCAAGTACTTACCCACATTCATAGATAGTACACAGTGCAAACCTGTGGTTGTTGATTACATTGTTTGACCTAGTAGGGATATTAAGAGCATATAACTCAAGGAATCGACCCCAAGATCTCTTGCATGAAATTCAAGTACTCAACCACTCAACAAATATGATGATTATTTCTTGCTTACCTCACGTGGCTAAATGTTACGAACTTCCTTGAGAATCATGCCATTGGGTTTGAGTTGATATTTGTTTTCTTCACAAATCCTATAGTTATCACCGTTCATAACAACATCCTCTAGCTATCACCATTTGTAGCACCAATCTACATTTGTTTGTCATGCAACACATTGCCCAAAGATTAATACCATGCAACTCTTGTTTTGAATACTAGTTTACATATCAAAGATATTTTTGACCAAAATTTGATCATACATTTCTTTATGCATATTATCATAGATCTACATATGTGACTACAAGATGTGAAACCCCATACAAGGCAATCCAGGGTGGATATATAAAGAATTTGTTCATCTTTGGGGGGGGGTCCTATGATAGGTGAATGACTTCATTTAGCACCAAATGCAAATTGTTGCTTACGTTGGGATTGCCTCTACTTTAAATCGTTGTTGACTCTAGAATTTGAGATGCTCATTAGCATGCTTCAATTTCTCTATTTGAATTGAATTGCTTTCTTAGAATGCTTGCTAGATTGGTAACCAATCTACTATTGATGGAGATATGATTGGTCCAATGATAGATTTGCAATTACTATGTATGGATGTAGGCACTTCAATTGTTAGAAATGAAGGTTGTATACCCAATTTATATTAGTAATATTTCCCTTAGTATTATCAATTTTAGGAGATGGTCAAAAGTGGGTGATATTCTTATGATTCCATTAGTATCATTAGCAAGAGAAGCATATGTAGCTAGAGAAGCAAGAATCGAAACACTTACGGTTCTAGGGATAAAGATAACATTAACCCACCCCAAGTCACAAAAGCAAGCATGTAGTGCTTGTTGAGTCTTATACATGTTGGACAACAACCACAAACCAGACATGGCAAATAGACTCTTGATGTGCATCTCTAGCTGACTCCAAGTAGGGTGGCTACAACTCAAAATCAACAAGATTCCTTTAAAGTCAATATTCATTAAGTAAAGAATAAGTAAAGGCGAATCGAAAAGTAGGGCTAGCCAAGGTGAAGTAAAGGAACAACTAGTAGATAATCCAGTTGAATAACTTGTCGATTTAGCAAAAAAAGGAGTGAGAAACATATATAGAGGCACATAAGGTGGCAAAATAAACAAAGACATAACTAACAACATCCTTTAAAGACCGAGATTGAGAGCCCACAACCAAAGCATCCAAGGGTCAATATAAAGCCCTTGAAGGACTTAAGTCTCTTCTTGAGGTCTTGAATGACCCATAAGTGAGAGGAACACAAGCATGTAACTACAAATGAAATAAGGGTTGTCTATGCAAATCACCCATGGAAATGGAATCCACTACACTACCATACAAAGAAAGAGCAGGATCAAGCTTTTTCAACCTGTAGCCTAAACTCCTACAATTTTGTTAAGGGTACGAAGGTTTTCAGCTTATCTGTTGCTAGAATGACACATGACCTCTTCAATAGCAGGGCATGGAAAGTTGCTCTGCTTATTCCCCCCAAGAAGACCATCAACAACATAATCAATAGGTAATCACCATGTGAGATCTTACCTTTGTAATTCTTTCAAGTTATGAAGATGTGTGGCAGTGTTAGAGAAACACAACTAACATGGAAGAGCAAGAACTATAGTGGATATTCTTTATTGTTATCACGAGCCGCAATGCACCAATGTCTTGCATAGATTAAGCTATATGATAAAACAATTGATAAAATAAAATGTTACACAAATAAAATCAAACTAGTACTAAAACTCAAAATGACATTAGATATTCCCAAATTTGTAATTATATAATATTTAAAATTTAACACTATCAAATCATATATTTAATGAAGAAAATGCAAAACAATCATTAATTAACCTTAATATAAAGCCAACAATAAAAAAATATAAAACAAAATTAATATATCTTAACTTTATACATTTTAAATCAAATAAACAAAAACATTTTATTTTACTTTTAAATTAATAAGTAATTATTAAAATCCATGCAACTTAAGAACAAAAACAAATTTAACCTTGAATATAACATAATTTTGTTATCTAAACTAACTCATTTTAAAATACAAATTGAAAAAATTAAAAACAACAGACCAAAATGTTTAACCATAAATCTTATAACACGCTTTGAATTTGCCAAGCTATGGACCATATAGAAAAGAGTCAACAAATATATCATCCATTTCAATGTTATCACATAATACGCAAAAGTATACTATATTTTTATTAAATTAAATAATGTAGCAATTACAAAATTATTGGGTAAAGTCTTTGTCAATCAATTTCTTAAACAAAGTTTACGTTGTTGTCATAAATTTTATCTAATAAGAACTATAACACTTTTATAAAACAATTCACAAAATATTGGTAACGTGTTTCCTATAACACTTTTATAAAACAATTCACAAAATATTGGTAACGTGTTTCCTATAACACTTTTATAAAACAATTCACAAAATATTGGTAACGAGTTTGAAACACGTTTCCATCATCCCATTGGTTACCTCTCCCTAAGTAGTAATTTCTAAGTCAAACAATGCTCAAAATTAAATTCCAATTGTAACATCTCTTATTTTTGAATCCCACTCTTAACGATCTCCTATTTTTGTTGAGTACAACATCCATGATGTGAGATGTATATGTAAAGTGTATGTTGTTTTGTATAAGGTAATTCGTCATGCTTAAGGGTTGATATTTACAAGGTTTTCACTTCTAATATCTCATTTAAGTAATATAATAAAATTTATTAAGTTTAATTTGAGTGGGACATACGATAGTTTTTATCCTTTATATCGAGGTTTAAATTCAACTTAAATTTGCACGGGGTGAGTTGATTTTTTATTGGGGTTTTTATGAGCTAATTGTTGATATGGGTTGGCAAGGTATTAATAATCTCATTCGTAACTATGAGTTGGAGGTTGTCATAAGGAAAAATTTGATTGATTTATTTGATAAAGAGAAATATAAGCATATTATGTGTATGAGTCCGAGAATTAGGCTTAGCCCCGACAACTGAGAGGAGGATCGTGTTATCCTCCCCACCCATGATTAATTCTTGCAAATGCCATGATGAACTATTAATAAGTATATTGTTGTATCAACATATTTGAGCCCTAAAGAATTCGACTTACCCCGGGTACCATCTTTGAATGAGGAGAAGTATATAGTGGGTGTACCTCAGATATCTATTTCACGAAGGAAAAAATAAATTATGTATATGAGGACATATATTTTAATGAGTACTAGCCTGGTGGGCTAGCTCCAGTGGTTGAGTGTTGTAAGTTGGGAGTAGAAGGTCACATGGTCAAATCCCCGGGTGGTTACACATTGTTATATAAGGGCCTCACTTGATGTCCCCATCGGGTTAGCTACGTAATCAGAGCGAACAACGTGTGGTTCCTTTGGGTGGCTCCCTTGTGATTTCTTCCGATGGACGTAGCAGCCCCATTAGGGGGTTTGTGAACCACAACATAAAAAAATGTTTTAATGAGTATTGAATAACGTTTTAATTTTATTATTTGATTATTTAATATGATTGATGCACTTGTAATTAGGTTTTGTCTGTGAACTGTAGTTGGAAATGTTAATAGGGTTTTGGAATGATGGTTAAGTGGGGTGGTGATATTCTCCCAACAAAGTTTAAAATATATATGTTTTGTCATTTGTCTCACTCATGTAAGTAGGAATTTCATGCACTTAGGAGAGATGAAATATATTAAAAAATAGAGGTGTCGAAGGCCTTGGTTAATACTCTAAAGCTAGGAATAAGATCCCAATCTCAACATCATAGATTTTTCAAGTGGATGGAGGTTGTCCAATGAATGGATCTTACATCCTAGGAACCAAGGAAAAAATCCCTTATTCTCACAAAGAGATATTTGATTTGGAAGCTCATAGGCCTTTGTCCCAACCCTAGATCTATAGAAACACAACTAGCAGGTAATTCAATACACAATATACAAAGTTAGGTTTCATCTTCACATTGGAAGAGGCTATTTTCTATTCCTTGTTTTGAATAAGAAAGCTCATGATTTGATTTTTTGATTTGCACCTTACTTCATGATTCATGGGATCCAGGGAATCCATTTATCATCCTAGTCTCTAAATTTTAATCTAGAGGGGGAGGGGGGAGGTTACTACAACCCTTATATGGGTTAGGTTGCTACATTTCCCCTAATTTTCTAGGATGAATGCTCTCTCAAAGATATTTGGAATAATATGGGATGATTGATTGACATAATAGAACCAAAGAGAAATCCATTTTTGTGAATATGTGATGATTGATTGACTTCTCTCTCTTGAGAAATGAAGCAAGCTTTAAATGGTTTCCCATTTCTAGAGAACAAGTAAACAATGAGCTAGGTGTTTCACTATTCTCACTTTCTTGGATAAATTTCTTAAGTGATGGTGTTTTATTGTTCTAAAAAACATATCCCATAAATTTGCACTATAATTAATCGAATCATACTTATTCAACACAATGGAAATAACCTTAAGACAAAACAATCTCAAGTCTTTCATTCTACCAAGAAATAATGGTAGGATCCTATATGATTCATATTGACACTTCTAATGTGAACCCCACTGGCAGCCAACATGAGTGATGTCAATATATTCGCAACAACATTGTAGCAAGTTCTTTTCAACATTCTTAGAAAATATAATTTTTTCTAAAATAAATAAAGTTCCCTTAAATGTTAATTCACTCGAGGTTGCCAATTCCTAAAAAATGTATGAGAAGAGTGAGGAAACTTTCCATGGAAGCACAAACCTTACGTGAAATTAGTGCAGGTTCTCAAATTATAATCGAGAGAAGAGACATAACCACCCGAATTTCTCCTTGGTAAAGACCCTTGTTATTTCCACATGCCATGACAATTAATGAGGTCGAGTCAAGGTCCCATGTGAATCCAAGTCGACCGTATTTGCAGGTTATGTGGCAATAAAGGTTTCCTAATTGTCCCGCACTTCATTAGCTCGTGTGAGGCACAAGTGGAAGTGGCGTTGCCCCACAAAAAAAAAGAATAATCAGTCTTTCTTGGTATGTGAGATGCAAGGTCACATTTATTTAGAGTTTGTGATTCATAAATTCAGTCTCGGTCAAAAAGTTGATGGAGCATTGGGAGCAAGGTCCCTTACTCCTTTGTGATTCGGGAAACAAATCGTTGATGGAGCATTAAGAGTAGGGTCTCTTACACCTTTTTCATCCTGGAAACAATGGAAACACATGGCGAGTTTTTATTTGGTATATGGACGACGAAATGGAACAACACATTTGAAACTCGACCTCATATAGAAAAATGTCTACGGTGTAAGAGCAAGTCGTATAGGATGCATAAATGCCCAAGTTGGTTATTTAATGACTTGCCTCTAAGAATAGAAATAGTGAAACAATATGCTAATGTAGGTTGTTGACCCTCTTTCTATCAAGACGATTGAAGGTATTCCATTGTTTATCATATGAAACTTGGAGTTGTGGGAAGGTTGTGTTGAACCATTCTCCCTAAGTTATGTGATGATGATTGCCGATTTCATGTTGAGGAAGCTTAGTAAATGTAGTATGATACTTTTTCTTGTGATTTGCTAGCCCAACTGTCCCACGATGAGAAAAAATGTCACAAATGGGATTTAAAACTAGGTGGGGTGGATAACAAGTTCTCCTTGTAACTTCCTAAGATAGACCCAATTAATAACATTTGGAAACATATGTCACAAATAGGGTTTGAACCCGAGTGAGAAGGATAACACCTTCTCCTATTAACCACTCGACCGAGACCCAATTAATAGAAAAAATGTTTGGAAACATCCCACTTTCAAGCACATACGAGAAAGTGAGGTTGATAGATTCAAAGCCCTAGTCATCCCACAAGGGGAAAATGTGTTCAAGTGAGATTCAAACCTTAGTGGGGAGGATGACAACTTATTCTTATAACTACTCAATCTAGACCCAACTGACTTGTTGTAACAACATTTGTTAAAATTTTAATTAGAAATTGCTTTAAAAATTATGTAACGGAGGTTGTTGGAAATGT
The DNA here is from genome assembly GCA_001517045.1 of Pseudotsuga menziesii. Lineage (NCBI taxonomy): Eukaryota > Viridiplantae > Streptophyta > Pinopsida > Pinales > Pinaceae > Pseudotsuga > Pseudotsuga menziesii. Next base: position 72,648 of record LPNX010477587.1, read on the forward strand.
TGAGCTTGCATGCCCCCTTGTAATGTTTAAATAAAATGTCGAGTCTCAGTTGTAGTTATTGGCTACTTTTGAATTTCTAGTTTGAAATCATGCAAAGTGTTTTAAGATAGATTGTTGAAAAGGTCAAGCCCACATGGCCCCTTGCAATGTCTATAGAAAATGTTGAGTTCGAGTTGTACTTAATGTTTGATCATATTTGAAGTCTCCTTCATTGCTTTAGTTGTTGTAACTATTGTAGTTGAAATATTTATTATTGAATTTTCTATCAATGCTCGACTCTAAACACTAGTACAAACATATTCGAGCAACTCAATTTGATATGAATATTGCTCATATGTGACTGTAGATCACATTCTTTATGTTTCCATTTAAATGCAAGGTTCTTAACATTTCTCCTCTAAGTGATACATCCCTTGTTAACTTGACATAATTATGATTATATGATTAATAAGAAATATTCATCATAAAAAATATCAATCATTATGTTCTTTTCAAAACATTTGAGGAATATATCTTAAATGAAAAAAAAAAACTTATATGTTACAATCATATTTGAAGTCTTCTTAAATACTTATTGTAATTGAAAATTTCATTATTGAATTTTGTATTAGAATCTTAACACTAATATTAACCTATTAGACCCAGTCAAATTGATATGAATATTGCTTAGATGTAATTGTGGATTATGATATGATCTTTACGTTTCCATTTAAATCCAAGGTTTTAACACTCCTTTGTTAAGTGATATATATGTTGATGTGACATGATTATGATCATATCATTAATAAAAAAAATTATTTTATTAATTTATGATAAGAAATATCAATTGTTATGTTTTTTAAAAATATTTGAGAAATATATCTTAAACATTTGAAAAAACATATATATTTAAAAAAATTATTTCAATTTCAATTTGTTATTTTAAAGAAAGATTTCATTTAAAAATTATTTTAACATTTCTATAAAAAAATCTATAAAAAATGCTAATAAACTTCAAAATTAGAATTTTTTGTTGGTTATAATTTATATTCTTTATAATTTTTTTTTAAGTGTGGTTCACAAAACCCCCAATGGGCTGCTAAGTGTATGGGAAGAAAACACGGGGGGGGCACCCAAAGGTGCCTCATCCCTTGCTCTGATTACAGAGCTAACTCGATGGGGACATCAAGTGAGGCGCTTATATATCAATGTATAAGCACCCGAGGATTTGACCTTGAGACCTTATGCTCACAACTTACGACACTTATCCACTTGAACTAGCCCACCAACTATATTCTTTATAATAATATTAACTCACTTTATAAAATAAATATAAATATATAACAGGATATACTTTAAAATTGGATTTTTTTTGTTTTGTTTAATTTATATTATTTATAATAATATTAACTTGAAATCCGTAAAAGAGCGGAGACAGATCATCCTCATTTTCAATGACAGTTGGTCAGGGTGACGCAACAGCAATGAGCATTGCCGGCTGCTCGACCTCTAGATATGAGGCATGCCACGATCCCATAGGTTTGGAGTTTGTAGACTACAGGTACTCCTATGGCGGCTGAGGAGGGAGAATATGGGTCGCCCTCTGCCTCGAATATCGAAGTGTTCATGAGATTAGTTGCATCGTAGAGCAAGAAAGTCTCCAATGGAGCCCCCCCGAATTTTGTCAAGTGGATTGAGGATGTACATGTGGTTGCCTTGCTGTCGGAGGAGTTCATCGTGCTCTCATAGGGTAGTTCATCGGTTTATGGCTGTCCTCGAAATACATCGAGAGTTGGGTTCAGAGGAACTGGAGATCTCTAATCACCCAAAATGTTGCATCATATTAAGTAGGTCGAGGTTATTTCTTGTTCGACTTTGAATCTAAGGTAGATAGGGATCTTATTTTTTGAAATGGTCCCTATTTCATGGGGCTGCAAGGTCTCTATCTAAACAGATGGATGCTGAATTTTGACCTCGAGGCAGATATCCCCAAAGTCGTCCCTGTTTGGGTCAAGCTACCAAACCTCCCAATGCACTGTTGGAATCCAAAATCGCTTAAAGAAATCAGAAACAATTTCAGAAGGTTTATTGACATGGAAATCCCCAAAGACCAGTATTCCTATGCCTGGATCTATGTGGAGGTGGATCTAGAAGCTGGCTTATCGGAGGCCGTCAAGCTTACATTTGGAACTCGATATCATTTGCAAAATTTGGATTATGAACAACTTCCATTCAAGTGCAGAGGTTATCACGAATACATGAATTTTCTCCTTAACTACCCCCATAAGCAAGAGGACCAACATGGAAAGGAGGAAGGGTGGCAAGCAGTAAAGAAAAGCAAGTCAAAGAGCAGACATTTGCAAAAAATAGAGGTGAAAAAGAATGTGGCAGGGAAAACCCCTTCAAAGGTTTCATAACTTCTAGAGATTAATGGTGGACCCTTGGTTAATGTAGAGAAATCTAACACTAGCAAGAATAAAGAACCAGACAAATAAGTCAGCCCATCTTGTCAGCCTAAGAAAGCTCATTCAGATTTAGGTGCAGAGTGGGAAAAGGAAAGAGGAAGTCAAGAAAATTCAGAAGAGGAATCTGATATTGATGAAGAGGAAGAGGAAATCGAGATGGTCACACCTGGTATGAAGAAAGCAAGAGGAAGGAAATCGACTAAAGACGTAAGGGAACAAGCCACATACAAGGACAAAATCCAAGGTTCTCAACTAACATTGGAAAATCTTCTTTGAAATCCCCAAAAAACATGTTAGCATGGGAAATCCCAGAAAGGGATTCCCTCCTCTACCAAGAGCAAGTAGTGAAGGTCCTCTCCTGGAACTGTATAGGTATAGGTAGTAAAGCTAAGGAAGAAGATATGAAGGATTTGATCAGACTATCCCAACCAGACATTTTATTGATCCAAGAGACAAAGATGGAGAAAGAAGCATTTCTCCAAGTAAGTGGAAACTTTTGGAAAAAAGGAGGAGGACTCCCAGTCAGCTCTAGGGGAGCCTCTGGAGGAATTGGTATGTTATGGGATGATAAGAAAGTTGAGTTAATTGAATCCAAGAACTGCCTTCACTAGATTCTCACTAAACTGTTGCATAAAGACTCAAATATCCAGGTTAATATTTTTAATATTTATGTACCTGCCTTGTATGCTGAAAAAAATATTGTTGGAACCTCTTGAGGGATGAAAGGAGCATTGGATTGTTGGATAACGTAATCCTAGCCGACGATCTAAATGTCATTCTGAATCAAGCTGAAAAAAGAGGAGGGTCTTTGGTTAGAGATCCCATAAGGGAGCAAGTTAACAAGATTATTTTAGGCTGGGATATATTTGATGTCATCCCAGCTAAGGGGAAGTTCACCTGGACTAACAGGAGGTTGGGCCCTGGGCATATAGCTGCTAGACTTGATAGATTTTTTATTCAAGACTCTTATCTACTAGTTGGGTTGAATTCTACCTCTAAAATCCTGCCTTTTGGGGGTTCATATCAAATCCTATCTTACTAGAGATTAGAAAAGACCAGAACTTGGGGCATATTCCCTTTCGCTTTAGCCCACTTTGGACCTCCCATAAAGATTTCCTGGGAATTGTTTTCGAAACTTGGTCATCTCCAGTCTCAGGTTCACCCTTTTACGTATGGGAAGAGTTAAAAGGGCACTCAAGATATGGGCTACATTTGCTGCGTCTCCGGATCAAAGAAGAACCAATGCCCTGCTAACTTTATAGGCTCATCAGGTTACCATGGAGGAAACCTAGATATCAAAGGAAGATCTCGAAAAAGAAGTAACCCTCCATTAAGCTTGTTACATGTTGCCTGTAGGCATGAGGAAAATTTTTGGAGACAAAAATCTAGATGTCTTTGGCTTAAATCTGGGGATCAAAACACTGCATTTTTTCATAAACATGTAGAGGCGAGGAAGAATTACAAATAAGTACCATTCCACCAAACTCTGCGCTTATGGATCTAGTTCCTAAGCTATCTTCTCTGCTAAATCTGATACCATTCCACCAAACTCTGCGCTTATGGATCTAGTTCCTAAGCTGGTTAAGAGAAAGGATAATAACTCTCTTATGCAAAGGATCACGATAGAGGAACCGAAAAAAGTCGTGGAGGAGATGGAGGAAGATAAGGTACCAAGTCCTGATGGATTCAATGCAAGGTTCGTCAAGGTGTGCTGGGAAATTGTGCATAAGGACCTACTTAAAATGGTTTTAAAAGCTCAGCAATGTGAAAATATCAGAGGAAGCACAAATTCAACGTTTCTGGCTCTTATCCCCAAAGAAAAAGATGTTGTGTCTTTTGACATATTTTGGCCCATTTCATTATGTAACATTGGCTACAAGATAATCACCAAAATTATGGCTAATAGATTAAAAAACATCCTGCCCCATATCATTCCAGAGAACCAAGGAGGTTTCATTAAAGGTAGGAGAATTTGGGATAATATCATATTGGTCCAAGAGGCAATCCATTCTAGTCTAAAGAATCGTGAAAAAGGTATGGTAATGAAAATTGATTTAGCTAATGCATTCGACAGAGTTTGTCACTCCTTTCTTTTTCAGGTGATGTTAAGGTTTGGATTTGATCCAGGCTTCATTCATTGGGTCAAAGCTTGTATAAGTTGTCTTTCGATTGCTCCCCTCATAAATGGAAGAGCCGCAACCTTCTTTCAAGCCTCCTGAGGCCTTAGGCAAGGATGCCCACTCTCTCCACTGCTTTATGCAATCCATGATTCAATGTTGAGCCTACAACTCGAGCAAGCCAGGAAGGATCAAGAATTAATTGGCATCAGAATGGCTCGTGGAACTAAAGACATTAACCATGCACAATTTGTAAATGATACTATTATGTTAGGAGGCGCCAATCATCTTATAGAGAGAAGATTCAAGTTTGAATTTGACTCCTATTTCAAAGCATCTAGCAACAAGTTAAATCTAAGAAAGAGCATGATTTACAGTTGGAATATAAATCCTAGGGAGATGTCCGAAATATCTTTCATTTTAGGAATTGGGGAGCAACAACTTGAGATTCCTTTAGATATCTGAGGATCCCAATTTTCAATAACATGCTGAAAACCTCTGATTGGAATTCGCTGATTGAAAAATTGAAGAAACAAATCCAAGCCTTGGGAGCGGTTTGGCTAAATTCAGCAGGGAAAATGGTCTTGATAAAGGCCGTTCTAAATAGCTTTCCATTATACCAATGTTCAATTATGTTGGCTCCTTCCAGAATCCTCGCCTCCATTGAAAGCCTACTGAGATCCTTCCTTTGGCAAGGAGGGAAAAACAAAGGAGGAAAGAAATTTGCTCTTATTAGTTGGAAGAAAATCAAATTACCCTAGATGGAAGGAGGTCTTCATAATAGAGATTTAAAACTCCAGAATTTGGTGATGGGAGAAAAACTACTCTGGAATTTGATTGAAGCAAAGCCTTCCTGGAGTAGCCAGTTGCTCAGACATAAATATTTTTTAGGATCAAGGTTAAGGTGTCTCGATTCTGAGCCTATGATAAAGCAAGGATCTATCATATTTTCTCTCTGCAAGAAATCCCTGCCCTGTTTCAAAGAAGAACTCTTTTGGATACTTGGTAATGGAAATCATGTAAGAATATAGAAAGATTCCATCCCGGGGAAGCCAGTCCTCTCCTATCTACCAGGTTTCAAAAGATGGTTAGATAGTCAAGGTAAAACCACTCTTTGGGATATTTCTAGCTAGGATCTCGTCCCACCCCATCGCTAGCTTTGTTGGTCTCTCCTGGATTGTCCTGTACATATTGAAGACGAAAAATACGTTATTTATCGAACAACTAGTTGGAGCAGCGCCTTTGGCCAGCAGAGTAAAAGATAGGTGCGACTAGGGGGGGGGGAAGATCAAGGGAATACTCATTTGCGCAAGGATACAAGATGTTTTCTGCATATCCAAATGTGCACAACAACCCAACGATATGGAAAACAGTTTGGAATGTGAAAAGTTTGCCAAAAATTGACATGTTCAATTTGGCGCTTATGCATGAAAGTATATTAATAGGTGACAATCTAGAAAAAAGAGGTTTTGCTGGTCCATTCTGCTACCCACTGTGCAATGAAAGCAAAGAAACCAACCACCATTTTCAATTAAATTCCTCCTTTTCCAGTAAGGTTTGGGAACTACTGATCCATCGTTGGTTTGGAAATACGAATCTGCCAAGCAGTATTCAATAGTGCCTTTTCAGTTGGGATCAAGCGTATCAAGGTAACTTGGACAAAAAAGCAGGTTTAAAAAATTGCTGGATGACGCTCCCAAAAGTACTTTTTTGGCATTTTTGGATTGAGCGAAATCAAAGGGTCTTCAAAGACAAGGCCGAATCTTTAGAACAGATTGATGCTAAAACGTAAGCACTCATGGGAGAAATTCTAAATATGTCTTTGTTTCCTAAGAACAAGACCAAAATTTCGTCGGATGAAGTAAATTGGCTGCACTCCTTTAACATTTCTGAATTAGACACAACTATGGTTAAGAGATCATTGGAAGTTTGGGAAATAAGAATGGACCAATCTCAGTTTGAAATTTGGATGAAAGAGAGGAAAATATTTAAACTCTTCTTTGACGGAGCTTCGAAAGGGAATCCGAGAGCGGCGGGAGGAGGAGCGGTCATCATTTGTCCTAAAGGGAACATTGAAACCGAATATTACTGGAATATAGGAAATGACACAAATAACATGGTTGAAGCTTATGTACTATGGCAGAGACTTGAGCAATTGGAAGCCATGGGGGTTGAAGAAGCCATTGTGCTTGGAGACTCTCGAATAATAATACAGGTTATAAATGGATCAATTCATTGTCAAAACTTAAGACTATCCAGACTGATCAAAAGATTCTCTCTATTTCAAGAACATTTCGGCAGCTAGAGTTCTTTCATATCCTTCGTAAGTTGAATGGCAAAGCGGATCTAGCAGCAAATAAGGCAATTGCATTATGCATTAATGAGCTCTATGTTAATCTTCACCCCTATTCGGCTATTCCTCCCTAAGAAGCGAGGTCCTTACAGTTCCTTGAACACAATTTTGTCAAAATTGATTGGGCAAGGTTGCTCTGGAAATTGCTGGCATAGTCTTCTCTGGTATTCTTATAAATGAGAAATTTGCATTTCTTTCAGTGGTTTCTCCATAGTTTTTATAATCTAAACCATAACTGTTTTTGTCTATAAAAAAATAAAAATATTAACTCAACTTTATAAAGATGTATAAATAATTGACAAAATATAATATTAGAGATCCAAGAATTATAGTAAAACTTAAAAAAAATAATATAAAAAATTTGAAATTAGTTAAAAAAATATTAAAATATATGATAAATTGAAATTAGTTAAAAAAATATTAAAAGATATGATATGTAATAGATTTTAAACTTTCAAAATAATTTAATAATTGATATAAAAAATATCGTATTAATTAAATTAGTTATAAAGTTTTAAAATTTTACTTTACAAACAATTTTAGTATTTTTTTTTCAAAAATTAATTGATTTTATTGTATGTTTAAAGATAAAATTCTATTCTATAAACATTTTACCAATATAAACATCTTATTCAATATGTTTAATTTTTTAAATGATTTTGTTTTATATATAACAACAAAAAATATTCAAACCTTAAAACACACATTCAATTACATGAATAAAAATGATAGAGAGTTAAACTTTTGCTCAATGAAGAAGCATTTTGATTGTATAAATCACTTTTAAATGCTATTTGGAATACGAGACAACTTTCATTTGGACCTTCCTTTTAATGATAACTAACCTATGTTTAAGGTTTAATAGCCTGAAAATGGGATACTAATCACATGGTTTTGTTGGGAGGGTGTAGAGGCGGAAGGATTGACGGAGAGAGTAGAAGGCGGAAGGACTGACGGAGGCATGGAGGCAGGAAAAGGAGGAGGCTCTCAGGCCTCTCCAGCTGTGCCAACAAGGGAATTGTAGATCGGGGGTATCCCGATTTCATTAGAAGAAATGGGAGGAGAGGAACAATCCAATCAAGACCCAACATCGGGAGGACAATCTATAGAGCTAAGGCTAGGTCAGTGCTTGCCTAAAATGACCCTAATTCCTTCAATGCAGATTAGATCTACTAAACTCAGAGATCAGATCCAATATATGAAAGATCTTACGCTCATTGGGAAGTTTGTGGGAATGCTACCATTGAAAAAAACCCTCGTATGGTGGATACACTCAACCTGGAAACCTAAGGGTCACTATGACCTCCAACTACGGTCCAAGGGTTTTTTCACCATCTCCTTTCTAAACATGGAAGACAAAAATAGAGTTTTGGATGGAGGCCCCTATTTCTTTTACTCGACAAGATTGTTCCTAAGACCCTGGAAGGAGAAGTTCTGCTTGGACAAGGAAGACATGAAAATTGTGTCGGTATGGATCAGGCTTCATTTCTTGCCAGGCGAATACTGGGATCCTGAAATCTTGGAGGACCTGGGGAACAGTTTGGGGAAATTCATCAAGATCTCGGAACAAACCAAGGCCCACAGATACACAACCTATGCAAGAATATGTGTTTATATGGATATGACTGAAAAATTACCAGAATCCATCAAGATGTCATGGGAAGATGAAGATTGGGTGCAAACCATAGACTATGAGCAAATCCCGTTTCAATGCCACAGATGCCATGAATACAGACATCTGCTTAGAGACTGTCCTACGAATGCTCCAAAACTAGAGGCTAGGAAGGATGAGGAAAAAAGAGACCAAGGGTTCACTGGGGTTTCCTCGAAAAAAAGAGGAGGTAGAAAACAAGAAACCATGGAAGTGAATAAGAAGGTCTCAGTATCCAATCAATTTGAAGCCCTAAAAGATCAATCGGAGGAAATACCCAAGCAATATAATGCAGGAAAGAATGATGATAACACCCGGGAGGAAACAAAGAAAGAATATGTCAATACAACGAACAATATGACGAAAGGAACAATTAATGAAGAGCCTGAATGAGACACAGGGGATGAAGCAGAGCATATGGACATCAAACTTTATGGATATGGATGGAATCGAAAAAACATGTATAGACGTTGCGAAAGGATATGTCCCCCAAGAGCAAGTGGTCTTACTAAAGGACACCGTCAAAAAGGCAAGGGAGATAAATCAACTGGGAGTTAGCCCATGATCCCACAAGGAGAGTAAGAGAAATCACGAAGATCCAAGCAAGAAAACATGGAGGAAGTCAAACATGCATAGAGTAGCGGAAGCTAGGAGGTGACAAGTCGAATTAGGCCAATACAATACTATTAAGGAAACCTTAAGGTTATAATCTCCCCTGTATATAACTTCTCAATGAAGACAGTAACCTGGAATATAAGAGGGCTTCATATCCCTCAAAAAGCAAAAATATTAAGAAAAAATATCCATAGGACAAACCCGATCGTTGTGTTTCTTCAAGAAACCAAATGCCCGACGAATCAGCTTCAGGAGATAAGCAAGAAAATTTGGAGAGGGAGTGAAGGAATGGGTATAGATGCAAGAGGGTATGAAGGTGGCTTGGGGATACTATGGGATCCCAATAGAGTGAGCCTGTCGGGTTTCGATGGTAACCACTGTTTCGTATCTGTAGAATTCAGGGTTATTGGATTTTCGATATTAGGAGTTCTAACCAATGTAAACGGGACTCACAAAACTCAGGATAAAATGGAATTCATTAACACCCTTAGAAGTATCCATGATTGGACAGAGGGGAGGCATCAGATCCTAGGAGGGGACTTCAATATCATTACCTTGCTGGAAAAAAATAAAGGAGGAAGACGAAGGTTGGAGGAAGCGTGTGAGGCATTCAGAGACACCATTGAAGATCTAAGGAAACTGGATATTACCTCGGGACAGGGAATTTCACCTGGAACAGAAAAAGGATGGCTGATAGGCATATAGCTTCTTACCTAGACTGCTTCACAGTTTCAGAATCAATAATGGATTTAGGTAGTGAAATTCATTCTTTGTTTCTTCCTACTGCTGGGTCGGACCATTGGCGTGTAGAATTACGGTGGAGCGGTCTAGGTTTGTAGTTCAAAAAACCCTTCAAATTTGAATAGTTTTGGTTAGGGAACCCAGACTTTGAAAAGAAGGGAAAGCAGTGGTGGGAGGAATTAAGTGAGGGTGAGGGCCAAAGCATGTACAAGTTTCAACATAAAATAAAAATCCTAAAAGAAACGATCAAGAAATGGAATAGGGAGGAGTTTGGAAACATCTCCATGGAAAACAAATTCCTTGAAACTATGCTGGAGGAGATACATAACATTGGGATGAATTCATGATGTATTAGCAAACTTCAGGTGGAAGAGCCTAGCTTATGAAACAAGCTAGAGGAAAGAGAGCAATATGAGGAAATGCTTTGGTGACAAAAATCGACAATTAGGTGGCGCAAATATGGGGAAATAAACACAAAGTTATTTCATAGATCAGTCATCTAGGATAGATCACATAACAAAATTATATCGATCAATAATGCCAATGGAGAAAGGGTCAAAACGAGGGCGTAGAATGAGGCGGTTTTGAGCCAGCATTTCCAGGACATAAAGACTGAGCCAAGGATGGACAGAAGAAGAGACATTGAACAAATCACCAAGAGAATAATGACATGCCGATGAAGCTGATCACCCTCCTCAAAGTGGAATAGGTGTTTCTCTAAATGGAGGATGGTAAAGCCCAGGCCCGAATGGATTCATGGTGAATTTATTCCATCATTTTTGGGATATCATAAAGCATGAATTTTGGCATATAGTGGAAAATACTAGGGTTTCAAGGAAGATACTTCCAGCTTTCAACGCTACGTTCCTTAGCCTCATTCCTAAAAGTGAAAGGCTAGACTCTCCTGATAAATTTAGACCCATCATCTCATGTAATGTCATATATAAGATCGTTACCAAGGTGATTGCAAACATACTCAAACCCATCTTACCTTCCTTGATCTCTCCAAAACAATCTGGGTTTGTTGAAGGTCATTAGATAATGGATGGTATTATCCTGGTTCATGAAGTGGTCCATTCAATTATAACCAATAAAATCCTCAGATTTTTGGTGAAGCTTGATATTGTGGAAGCCTATGACAAACTCAACTAGAAGTTCATGGATGAAATGCTAAAATCCTTTTGTTTTGAGGATAACTAAATAGAGTGGATCATAAATATAATAACAATCGCCTTCTCCTCCATTCTCATTAATGGAGCCCCTTCGGGTCTATTAAAACCAACAAGGGGAATAAGACATGGAGATCCATGATCACCCTTCCTATTCATCATTATATCAGAAGGTTTGGGAATATTGATCATGGTGACGCAGAACAAACATAACTTGCAGGGGATCCTTGTCCACCCAAGGGCAGGCAAACAAACTCACCAACAGTTCGTTGATAACACTGTGTTGATGGGCCACCCCTTTGTCCAAGAATCCAGGAATCTTAAAGCATGCTTAACAAATTTTGGTAAAGCCTCGGGGTTGGAGGCTAACAAACAAAAGTCACAGGTTTTCTTCCTTAACACCCCTAGGATCACTAGACGTAATATTTATCGAATTTTGGGCTTTCAAGAGAGCTCCCTTCCATCCAAATATCTAGGTGCCCCTATGGTAGATTCAATGGTTAGGAAAGGATATTAGTCAAAATTGATAGATAAAATGAAGAAATGTCTCACAAACTGGACTATGAGACTGCTAAATTTCACAAGCAGGTTGGTTCTGGTGAAAACAATTGTTTAGGCAATGCTAGTCTATTTATTCTCTACCTTTGCTACCCAGAAGGAGATCCTAAGAAAAATGAGGAATATGCAACGGAATCTTTTATGGAGCGGGGCTAATAAAAAGAAAAAATGGGCTTTGGTGAGATGGGAAACGATATGTGCCCCTAAGAATCACAGAGGGATGAACCTTTGTGATCTAGAAAAGGTGAACTATGTTAGTGGGGCCAAACTTGGGTGGAGATGGGTTAACTAAAATCAGGAACCCTGGGAAAAGGTGCGGCATAACAAATACACATAGGGGTGGGAGAAGGAAAACTTCATCCGATATGCGGAAGAAATCCCATGGTCTCACATCTGGAAAAAAACTAAGCAACGAAGGAGACTAGTCTAGGAAAATAGTTTTTGGGAAGTTAGAAATGGGCAATGGGATCAAGCTTAGGAGGATTCATGGTAGCAAATGCCACCATTGAGACAAAACATGGATATAACACGGTCCATAAGGGAATGTACAAATTAAGGCATAACAATGGTCAATGACATGTGGATGAAACAGTAAGATGATCAGGATTTTAGGGTATGGACGAACAAAGAGTGGTGGGAAAGATATGGCCTAGGGGAGGAAGTGGACTGCATTGAGGAAGCTTTAAACGACAGAAGAATCCGAGTTCACATGGGGGATGACAAGCTGCGTTGGGGATTTTGCCTAAAAGGATCATTCACTATTAAAGAAGCCTACGACTTATGTATGAGGCATGGCAACCAACCCGTTAATCAGAAATGACAGAGGCGATGGAAGATAAAGCTCTGGCCCAAAATTTCCATTTTTAGTTGGCTTGTTATGAAAAAATGCATATTAATAGGAGAAAACCCCAAGAAGAGAGGGATGTAGGGGCCTTACTGGTGTTGTATGTGTGAGAAGGACGAGGAGACAATGAACCACCTCTTGGATGCTTATCCATTCACCGCCATCTTATTGGACCGAGGGGCCATGGCCTTCAGAAGATCCGACAAAATTAGAAAAAACCCAGACCAGGTGCTTTATGAGTGGTTGAACAACCCTTTCCAGAACTCGGTCCTTTACCATTTATGGGATATTTTTCTGCATTTCATCCTTTGAGAGATATGGAGGGAACACAATTCCAGGATTTTTTGAGGAAAAAAAAAGATTGGAGATGGAGTATGGAACACCCACAAGAACAAGATGATACAAACGGTGAAAATGAAAACCTGGAGTAATTCAGATTAGAAAGAAACGGACTCCGAGTCCACCATCTTGAAGGCCTAGGGAATCTATGGGCCCTTGCATTGTTTTCAGAGACCAAACGGAGCCTCCAGGACTTTGGCAAGCGCAAACACCTGGACCCCTCCCTCCTTGGGGTTTTTCAAGCTCAATTTTGATGGAGCCTCGAAAGGAAACCCATGTCGAACCGGTTATATCTGCATTATCAGAGACCACTAAGGGAGAATGCAAGGTTTACAAATCGACTTCAAAGGAAAAGAGACCATCAATGCGATAGAGGTTGAAGGCCTTTTGCAGGGTATACAAGTGGCTAAGGAGTACATATAGAACCCACTAATTGTGGAAGGGGACTCCTAGGTGAAAATCCAGATGGCAACAAAGATCCTCCATGGAATCCTGAGCACAAAGGTGGATAAATCATGGAGACTGGAGGGAATACTAGAATAGCTAGTGGAAACTTTTGACCCTCGGATAGCCATCTCCTACAACCATGTCAAGAGGAATGGTAACAAGGTGGGGGGAAGATTGACAAACCTAAGGATCGAAAACCAAATAACAATTAAAGCGAGATATTGGATGGAGACGACAGACATGACATCCTGGGACATGTGTATCGATCTCACGAATCAAGATATGATGCGAGTTCATGGAAGGGAAGGGGAAGGACAATGGGAGGGACCAGAACCTACCACGTAGCAAGGGAGTATCGTAGCTATCTAGCTGCGATATCATGTGAAATACGAGATGGCATAAATTCGTGTATTATCCCGACCAATTCACAGTCTTTTCAATTCAATTGGAAAGCGAACAAGTCATGAACGAGGGAAGTGGAGGATATGGGAGAGCACATTGAACTATTGGATTTTGTGTAACTTTAGAAGCTATTTTTATTGTACTTGTATTGTATTTCCGTGTACCTCCTATGAGATATTATATTGATGTATTTACTCATGTAAACCCTAGAAAGAATCTATGTAAACCTTGGGGAAAAAATCCACAAGAAAAGAATAAAATAAATTTATTTTTGTATTTACCCAAGGTAGGTCGGCCCCATTAATTTTTCACTTAGAAAATCAATATAAATAGGAGGCACCCCTCTTCGTTATTTAATCCACACATAGCAAGTTGTTCCAACATAAAGGTGCACTACTACAGTTAAGGAGAGTGTTTTCTGGGGTTGTATCTTAGAGAGATATTTTCTCTCTCTTTCTTATTCTCTCCATTCTCAGTTGTTATTATCTCTATATGAAGGTTTGCTGGGTTTTTCCCGATTGGGTTTCCCAGGCTAAATTCTTGTGTTCTTTGTTTCTGTGCATTGTCTTTCTTCTAGTTATCCTATTGTTTATTTGCAATTAAGTTATAATGTTATAATCTTGTAAAACTAACATGGTATCAGAGTAGTTATAGAAGAGGCCATTGCCATAATCTAGGGTTTGACCATTCAAGGCCTTCCCTCATCTCTTCAGCAGAAAAAGAGCAATGGAAACTTCATGCTAGGGGAGGCACATCTTTTGGTGAAAGTTGAATCAAATTTGGAGAAGTTTCAATTTTTTACTGTGGGACACTGCAGGATACTGTGGGAAGAAACTAGGGAATCAAGTTTTAGAGGCTTCCCACCACTGTTTTGGCCTGACCTCATCTTCCCTCAACTCACCTTGATAGGGAACATCTATATATAAGGTCAGTGTCACTAAATTCCCAAATTCATTTTGACCTAAGTCCTGCTAGGGTTTTTGGTTCAAATCTGTAGACAATATCATTAAAATGAAGGTTGAAGATCGTCTTGATGGGGATACAAACTTCATATCTTGGAAGCCTAGGGTTCTTCTCATCCTATAAGAAAATGATCTCTTGAAGTTTGTCAATGAGAAAGGTCCAGAACCATAAGTGAAAGAAGCCAAGTCCTAGTGGAGGAAGTGTGATGCGAAAGCAAGAATGATTCTGGTGGACTTAGATAAAGATCACTTGGTTCCACAAATCTTAGCAAAGAATACAACTAGGAGGATGTTCAAGTCCTTGAAGAAGTTATTTGAACACAATAGCATCAATGTGACTCTCACATTGAGGAACCAACTGTCAAATATGAAGATGTTTAAGTCTGAATATATTACCTCATATTTCATGAGGATCACCGAACTTCGGGACAATCTAAGGTCCAGTGGAGATAACATTGAACAAAGGAGCTTGTCATGACCACTCTAAATGATCTTCCACCATATTGGGATTTCTTCATCCAAACCATAAGTGGTCGAACCAGGCTGCCCAAATTTTACAAGTTATGGGCATACTCCACTCAGGAAGAGACCAAGATTGCAACAAGGCAAAGACTCCATGGTCCTCAAGTTGAGGAGAATAAAGCCTTCATCACTCATGCCAAGAAAGGCAAGGGAAAAGGAAGTAAGTTTCACAAACATAAGCACCAGGATAGGAGACCAAGTTCTTAAGACAATGTGTCAATTAATGTATTTTATAGATGTACTATTTCCTGAGGAATAAACCCTTTATGTATTTTATAGATGTACTATTTCTTGATGAATAGACCATTTAGACATAATTTTGGTTTATGTGTGAAAACTGTGTTTATTATCCTATTTTTCTACATGGTATCAGAATGGGACTGGATTCGACTCCCTTAAGGAGGGTTCAAGAAAATGTATACTATGAAACTGCATCCGCTATAGGAATAGGAGTTGGCTAGTCTCTAGACCATTTGCATATTTTCAGGTAAGTTTGGCCGGAATCTTGCAACACGATTTGTTGTTGAAAATGAGATTTGCAGTATTAAAATTGTAATTTTTATTGTAAAAATGGATTCAATGCCCTCAATTACCGTTGGAGCACCCAAATTATGCAATTCCAATCACTAAAAACTACCCTTTGAACAATTTTGGCCAAAAAACTCGCCTAATTTTAGATAGAAATGATCTAGAGTTTAGCTTACCGTGATGGTTGTGCTTTGTGAGTGTTGTTGTGGTTTGTCTTTAAAATTTTTGCTCTGATTTGTTTTTAGTGCGATGATTTGTTTGTTCATTGGTTTGCCATTGCCTCGAGAAGAGATACGGAGGACCTCTTAAATCTCACACAGAGCTTCACGAAACAGATAGAGCCACTCGATCAGATGGAGAATTCGTCGTTTGTATCTCCCGTGGAGAACGCTCAGGGCTTGACTAGATTCCCCATTGATTTTGGGAAAATAAACGGGGGAGTGAAGATGGGGCTCTCTAGGTTTTTGGTCTAAAAGATCATGTATGGAATCTCTAAGCTAGCTTCGATTTTCTTGACTTTTAGAAGAGAATTTGACTGAGAAGAATCCAAGGAAGAGGACTCTGTCGTTGGAGTAACATATGAGGTTTTGACCTTCATGACGAATATTTGTATGTACCCTGAGACAGGTCTCTGGCTGGATTTTCCTCTGTTTTGTTATGAAGTCGATGCTGACGATTTCAATCTATGTGGTATTCAAAAAGAGCATGCTTTGGATATTACATGTCTAGCCCTAAGGTTGGTCTCCTTGAGGATTGAACTTTTCCCATTTTATATGATTCTGTTGGCGTAGATCCATGCTCCTCGATCTCGTTGTGTCTATATCAAATCTACATTTAGTAGAAATCAGATCCGCCCATCTTGGAAGATGTAACAAAAGAATCAAGTATTTGGTTGGTTGTGTGTTGTACTAGGACCCACGATGGATAGGCATTGCTCATATCGCTTATATGAGATCGTGGCATGATGTCTCTATTTGAAAGGGTGTTATTGAGTATGGTGTTTAGCAAGAAGACATTATAGTCGTATTAGTTTCATTGCATTAGAGTTGTTTAATAGAATAGATTATTGTGATTATTGGAAGCATATTAGCTTTATCTTATGTTTATGAAATAAAAAGGAAGATGGTGAAAATAAAATTTTGCATATTAAGAAGTCTAAATTTTGAAGACAAGAAGGATGTAATGGAAGATAGTTGTTCAATAGTCTAGTATGCTTGTGGATTCCTCATTAGGGTTACAAGGTATGCATATGAGATTATTGTCTAATAGTTCAAAGAAGATTCAGAACATAGAATTTTAGTATAATACATTTACGAGGGTTACAAGACATTTCAAGTGCTAATGATGTTCAATGATTATGAGAACTTGGATTATGATTGGGAGGCTATACCTTTCAACATAATAGGGAAGAGTTTGAAGGAGTCTTACTGGTTCAAGAATTGTTTTCAAAGAGTATATTTTGTGTTCAGTTAGTATGTGTTTGCTTTCAATAAGTTTTGTTTTTGGTAATGTAATCCTTAATAGGGGGTGTTGGAATATAAGGCTTACACATGTAATAAAGTCACAATCTATAAGTGTCTAGTTTAATGTGTGATGCTTGATCATACAACAAGGTTGTGATTGTTATTGTAATTGGTCATTGTGAGGTAGAATTTATTTCTATGTGAATTGTTTGATTCTAAGTTTTAGGAGATTGTTTAAGATTTAGCTGGATGTGAGAGATTCTCTCCAACTACCTCTTCTAATCTAGTGTGTGGTTGAGATATTATCCCAACCATTGAAGATAGCGTGTCTATCTTGAAGCTTAATTTAATGTATTTATATATGTACTATTTCCTTCATGAACAAAATGCTCAAGCAAAGTTTTGGTTTATTTGTGGAAACCATGTCTACTCTCCCACTTTTCTACAAAATATGCCTTAATGATTGGCCAATTGCAACAATATTTCATGAATGTAGCACATCCAATTGTTTGTTTATCAGGAGAATTATAAATAGGATCAAGCAAAGATTTTTTAGCAATTTGTGCAAACCACCTAAGCCACAACTCGAATCATTAGTTCAATAATAATCTCCTTTTTCTTGGCTAAAGCATGCATTATATGATGTGGATTTTACATCTTTTTTCATTGGCCACTTTGTTTTTTTTCTAATTGTTCAATTTGTAATGCAAAGGTATTTTCACTTTTAGCAACAAACTTGAGACTAGGAACTTTGATGTAGCAATTACATTGTATAAAATTTACTTTAATTTTTTAATGGTACATGATACTTTATCAATTTTGCATTGAGACATATTGTTATAGTTTTTAAGAGTATTGTATTTGTTATATACACTCTCTAGAGTTTAAGATTAAAGATAATTTTCTATTTAGATGCGTTTTCTACTACAAGATCATAGAATGATTATTTTGTCCTTTTAGTGGTCCACTTCGTTCTCTCTAGACATACATAATATATGAGGCTCGAATATGCTTAGCCCTTTTCCTATGAGATATGTTTAACCTTTGTTAATGGTTTACGTAGACATAATCCCCAAACCAACATG
Organism: Pseudotsuga menziesii; assembly: GCA_001517045.1. Taxonomy (NCBI): domain Eukaryota; kingdom Viridiplantae; phylum Streptophyta; class Pinopsida; order Pinales; family Pinaceae; genus Pseudotsuga; species Pseudotsuga menziesii. Next base: position 90,888 of record LPNX010477587.1, read on the forward strand.
CACTAGGTTGATTATCTCTTCCTTCTAGACCTGTAACACTATAAGTAGGAAGAGGCCCCATGGTCAACTTCGAAGGCCTCATGAGGTATTGTAGACCTAATGATTCCCATGGCCTCACTCCAATCACACATTTCTTTGCAAACTTGAATGTTAGAAGTGATTCTCTAGAACAAGAGGTCTCAGCCAAGGAACCTCCTTCTTGAGCTTCTTCATTGTTCCCATCCCATTAGGTTGGTGTTTTCTATTTTTTTTTATATTATATTTCTTTCCTTTTCTTTACTATTCTTTGGGATGTGGTTTCACCTTCCCTTTGTCATCTCTACGTATTGTATCATTTACAACCCCATGAGCCAATCTTGGCCTTCAATGGACATTAACATATAAATTCATTTCGATTAAAAAATATTAAGAGTGCATAACATAGCATGGAGCGCATGCATGCATTAGGGATATGCCTTAATTATTGAGGGAAGTTTCCATGATTAATTGGAAGATATCCCATTACCAATAAAAAAAGTATTTGCATGGGGTCATCTAGTAAAAATGTTATGTATGTTTGTGGAATTATAAAATTTACCACATGCTCCTCTTATTTCTGTAGTCCCTAGTACCTCAGTAGTAAATCCCTTTATTAATATTACCTTTTGGAAATTTTACCATTTTCTTGTAAACTTTTACATTAATAATTAAAATTAGATATTCCCATAAAATTTAAAGTCCACTGTCTCAAAATTTTTCTTATGTGTGTGTTCTAAGGAAAATATCATGGTAAAACCCAAGGGATGCTTCCCCACAATAGTTAATGGCATCCCTAGAAAATATATCAACATAGACTAATATGCCTCATGCCAGGGATTTGAACTGGACACATGGTGACATAGAACATAGTTTAATGCCTAGCAGCATTGGTGATAATCAATTGAATTAAAACCTTGGTCTTATATATGTGTGTGCTTGTGTAATTTTTATTTTTATTTTCCCTAGGAACACCTCACAATGAAATTTCCAAGTACTTACCCACATTCATAGATAGTACATAGTGCAAACCTGTGCTTGTTGATTACGTTGTTTGACCTAGTAGGGACATTAAGAGCATATAACTCAAGGAATCGACCCCAAGATCTCTTGCATGAAATTCAAGTACTCAACCACTCAACAAATATGATGATTATTTCTTGCTTACCTCACATGTCTAAATGTTACGAACTTCCTTGAGAATCATGCCATTGGGTTTGAGTTGATATTTGTTTTCTTCACAAATCTTATAGTTATCACCGTTCATAACAACATCCTCTAGCTATCGCCATTTGTAGCACCAATCTACATTTGTTTGTCATGCGACACATTGCCCAAAGATTAATCCCATGCAACTCTTGTTTTGAATCCTAGTTTACATATCAAAGATATTTTTGACCAAAATTTGATCATACATTTCTTTATGCATATTATCATAGATCTACATATGTGACTACGAGATGTGAAACCCCATACAAGGCAATCCAGGGTGGATATATACAGAATTTGTTCATCTTCAGGTGGGGGTCCTATGATAGGTGAATGACTTCATTTAGCACCAAAGGCAAATTGTTGCTTACATTGGGATTGCCTCTACTTTAAATCATTGTTGACTCTAGAATTTGAGATGCTCATTAGCATGCTTCAATTTCTCTATTTGAATTGAATTTCTTTCTTAGAATGATTGCTAGATTGGTAACCAAGATGAATCTACTATTGATGGAGATATGATTGGTCCAATAATAGATTTGCAATTACTATGTATGGATGCAGGCACTTCAAATGTTAGAAATGAAGGTTGTATACCCAATTTATATTAGTAAGATTTCCCTTAGTATTATCAATTTTAGGAGATGGTCAAAAGTGGGTGATATTCTTATGATTCCATTAGTATCATTAGCAAGAGAAGCATAGGTAGCTAGAGAAGCAAGAATCGAAACACTTATGGTTATAGGGACAAATATAACATTAACCCACCCCAAGTCACAAAAGCAAGCATGTAGTGCTTGTTGAGTCTTATACATGTTGGACAACAATCACAAACCAAACATGGCAAATAGAGTCTTGATGTGCATCTCTAGTTGACTCCAAGTAGGGTGGGTACAACTCAAAATCAACAAGATTCCTTTAAAGTCAATATTCATTAAGTAAAGAATAAGTAAAAGCGAATCGAAAAGTAGGGCTAGCCAAGGTGAAGTAAAGGAACAACTAGTAGATAATCCAGTTGAATAACTTGTCGATTTAGCAAAAAAAGGAGTGAGAAACATATATAGAGGCACATAAGGTGGCAAAGTAAACAAAGACATAACTAACAACATCCTTTAAAGACCGAGATTGAGAGCCCACAACCAAATCATCCAAGGGTCAATATAAAGCCCTTGAAGGACTTAAGTCTCTTCTTGAGGTCTTGAATGACCCACAAATGAGAGGAACACAAGCATGTAACTACAAATGAAATAAGGGTGGTCTATGCAAATCACCCATGGAAATGGATTCCACTACACTACCATAGAAAGAAAGAGCAGGATCAAGCTTTTTCAACATGTAGCCTAAACTCCTACAATTTTGTTAATGGTACAAAGGTTTCCAACTTATCTGTTGCTAGAATGACAAATGACCCATTGAATAGCAAGGCATGGAAAGTTGCTATGCTTATTCCCCCAAGAAGACCATCAACAACATAATCAATAGGTAATCACCATGTGAGATCTTACCTTTGTAATTCTTTCAAGTTATGAAGATGTGTGGTAGTGTTAGAGAAACACAACTAACATGGAAGAGCAAGAACTATAGTAAATATTCTTATTGTTATCTCGAGATGCAATGCACCAATATCTTGCATAGATTAAGCTATATGATAAAACAATTGATAAAATAAAATGTTAGACAAATAAAATCAAACTAGTACTAAAACTCAAAATGATATTAGATATTCCCAAATTTGTAATTAGATAATATTTAAAATTTAACAATATCAAATCATATATTTAATGAAGAAAATGCAAAACAATCATTAATTAACCTTAATATAAAGCCAACTATTAAAAAAATAAAAAACAAAATTAATATATCTTAACTTTATACATTTTAAATCAAATAAACAAAAACATTTTATTTTACTTTTAAATTAATAAATAGTTATTAAAATCCATGCAACTTAAGGACAAAAACAAATTTAACCTTGAATATAACATAATTTTGTTATCTAAACTAACTCATTTTAAAATACAAATTGAAAAAAATAAAAACAACAGACCAAAATGTTTAACCATAAATCTTATAACACACTTTGAATTTGCCAAGCTATGGACCATATAGAAAAGAGTCAACAAATATATCATCCATTTCAATGTTATTACATAATACGCAAAAGTATACTATATTTTTATTAAATTAAATAATGTAGCAATTACAAAATTATTGGGTAAAGTCTTTGTCTATCAATTTCTTAAACAAAGTTTACGTTGTTGTCATAAATTTTATCTAATAAGAACTATAACACTTTTATAAAACAATTCACAAAATATTGGTAACGTGTTTCCTATAACACTTTTATAAAACAATTCACAAAATATTGTTAACGAGTTTGAAACACGTTTCCATCATCCCATTGGTTACCTCTCCGTAAATAGTAATTTCTAAGTCAAACAATGCTCAAAATTAAATTCCAATTGTAACATCTCCTATTTTTGAATTCCACTCTTAACGATCTCCTATTTTTGTTGAGTACAACATCATGATGTGAGATGTATATGTAAAGTGTATGTTGTTTTGTATAAGGTAATTCGTCATGCTTAAGGGTTGATATTTACAAGGTTTTCACTTCTAATATCTCATTTAATTAATATAATAAAATTTATTAAGTTTAATTTGAGTGGGACATACGATAGTTTTTATCTTTTATATCGAGGTTTAAATTTCACTTAAATTTGCACGGGGTGAGTTGATTTTTTATTGGGGTTTTTATGAGCTAATTGTTGATATGGGTTGGCAAGGTATTAATAATCTCATTCGTAACTATGAGTTGGAGGTTGTCATAAGGAAAAATTTGATTGATTTATTTGATAAAGAGAAATATAAGCATATTATGTGTATGAGTCCGAGAATTAGGCTTAGCCCCGACAACTGAGAGAAGGATCGCGTTATCCTCCCCACCCATGATTAATTCTTGCAAATGCCATGATGAACTATTAATAAGTATATTGTTGTATCAACATATTTGAGCCCTAAAGAATTCGACTTACCCCAGGTACCATCTTTGAATGAGGAGAAGTATATAGTGGGTGTACCTCAGATATCTATTTCACGAAGGAAAAAATAAATTATGTATATGAGGACATATATTTTAATGAGTACTAGCCTGGTGGGCTAGCTCCAGTGGTTGAGTGTTGTAAGTTGTGAGTAGAAGGTCACATGGTCAAATCCCCGGGTGTTTACACATTGTTATTTAAGGGCCTCACTTGATGTCCCCATCGGGTTAGCTACGTAATCAGAGCGAACAACGTGTGGTTCCTTTGGGTGGCTCCCTTGTGATTTCTTCCCATGGACGTAGCAGCCCCATTAGGGGCTTTGTGAACCACAACATAAAAAAATGTTTTAATGAGTATTGAATAACGTTTTAATTTTATTATTTGATTATTTAATATAATTGATGCACTTGTAATTAGGTTTTGTCTGTGAACTGTAGTTGGAAATGTTAATAGGGTTTTGGAATGATGCTTAAGTGGGGTGGTGATATTCTCCCAACAAAGTTTAAAATATATATGTTTTGTCATTTGTCTCACTCATGTAAGTAGGAATTTCATGCACTTAGGAGAGATGAAATATATTAAAAAATAGAGGTGTCGAAGGCCTTGGTTAATACTCTAAAGCTAGGAATAAGATCCCAATCTCAACATCATAGATTTTTCAAGTGGATGGAGGTTGTCCAATGAATGGATCTTACATCCTAGGAACCAAGGAAAAAATCCCTTACTCTCACAAAGAGAGATTTGATTTGGAAGCTCATAGGCCTTTGTCCCAACCCTAGATCTATAGAAACACAACTAGCAGGTTATTCAATACACAATATACAAAGTTAGGTTTCATCTTCACATTGGGAAGAGGCTATTTTCTATTCCTTGTTTTGAATAAGAAAGCTCATGATTTGATTTTTTGATTTGAACCTTACTTCATGATTCATGGGATCCAGGGAATCCATTTATCATCCTAGTCTCTAAATTTTAATCTAGAGGGGGAGGGGGGAGGTTACTACAACCCTTATATGGGTTAGGTTGCTACATTTCCCCTAATTTTCTAGGATGAATGCTCTCTCAAAGATATTTGGAATAATATGGGATGATTGATTGACATAATAGAACCAAAGAGAAATCCATTTTTGTGAATATGTGTGGAAGTGGACCTAGAGAAGGGCCCAACAGAGGCATTGCCAATCAATTTGGAGGGATGGATTCTTCTTCGAAGCCTTGATTATGAGAAACTTCCTTTCAAATGCAATCATTGTCATATATTTTGTCATTTTGCTAAAAAATGTCTAAAATATCAAGCCTCATTCTCAACAATAGAGTGGATTTAGGTAGGTTCAGAGTAAAAGCATAAGTTCATAGCAAGGACGCACAATGATCTAAGGTTCCTCGAGAGGAGCCACCCAAAAAGAGAAGTGTTGGAAAATTTTGAAGAGGATGAGAAGGAAAACAAAGAGGAAGTGATATAATAGAATAATAACACATTATATATAAAGGAGGGAAAGATCAATCAAAGCCTTAGGTGGAGCTAAAGAAAGTTGTTATAGTGGGAATGAAAAAGAAAGAAGTAGAGAAAGAAGATGTAAAAGAAGAAGAATCAATGGAGGAAGTAGAGAAGGAAGAGGAAGAAGCTAAGTCAGATGAAGAAAAAGTAAGGGAAGATCCTCCAACTAGACCTTTAGTACAACTTTCTATCACCTCAGTGTCCCGCTCACATGAGAATTTGAAGAAAGGATATCATCCCTCCCTTTCTCTCACACGGGGAAGGAAATCAAGACGAGAACAAAGATAGAAGGGGTCAGAAGAAGGAATATTCTAAGGGACTCAAGCAACTTTGGAATCCTTCTTGTTAAAAGGGATAACTCCTCAAAGTTGGTAATTAAGTATTTTTTATGCTTTATTATGCAAGAAGTTTGTAAGGATTTATCCTAGTACATAAGAATTTGTAAGAAAATGTTGTGGTAAAGAAAAATTGTGGATTCATTCCTCCAACTCCTTGCATCGAGGAAGAAAGATTGGTCAATAATAATTTTTTTTTGAAAAATTTAAATGTTTTGGCCAGGCCGTAACCTTATCAACACAATCTTTCACATTCTCATTTAAGAAAAAGATTGGCCAATAATAATTTATTTTTTGAAAAATTTAAATGTCCAACTATTTGGCTAGGCCGCAACCTTATCAATACAACCTTTCACATTCTAATTTTAAAAAAATAATTGTAAATAGAGCATCCATGAGATGATGTGCATCTAAACAATCATTTTACAAGTTACTTTGTTTCACTTGACCGACCAATGAAAGGGTTCACGTACATAGTTCCAAAAAGAAAGAAAAAAACATTTAAAGGAAGAGGGGATATGGTTTAATCATTTACTAGTTGCAGGAAGATTTCATGAATGATGCACATCTAATTGGTTCATTGTTAGTGAAATTTAAACGAGTTAAAGCAAATATGTGTAAGCAATCTATGTAAACCTCCTAAACCACAACAATAACCACGAGTTTAAGAGTTAATAATGTCCAACTTCTTGGCTAAATCATCCATTATATGACATAGATTTAGATTAGATTTAGATTTCTTTTCATTGGTTAGTTCATTTTATTTGATGGTTCAATTTGTAATGCAAAGGTATTTTTAGTCTTAGTAACAAACTTGAGACTATGTATAAGTATTGGTAACTTTGATGTAATAATTAACTTGTATAAAAATGATTAAAAAAAGTATTATAGTACATAATTTTTTCATTAGTTTTGCATTGAAATGGATTACTATATTTATTGGGAGAATTGTATTTGTTAAATATACTCTTTAGAGCTTAAGATTGAAGACCTTTCTACAAGTTTAGAGGATGATTATTTTCTCGTTTAGATATTCACTTAGTTCTATTCAGACATTAATGGAATGAGAGGCTAAAAAATCCTTATCCCTCTCCTTTAAGATATGTTCGACCTTTGTTAATTACTTACATAGGCCAATTCTCAAGACCAACATGCACCAAATTGATTACATCTTACTTATATCCCTCTAACACTGGTTAGAAGAGGCCCTATGGCTAGTTCTTAAGGACACATGACAGAATCACAAGGCTTCATAAACCCCAATGACTACTATAGCCTCATTCTCATTACACATTTTAACTTTGTACCCTTAAATGTTAGAAGTATTTCTCTAGAACAATAAGTCTTAACCAAAGAACACCTTTCTCTTGAGCTTCTTCTTTATTTCCATCGCATTAGATTGATGCTTTCTATTTTTTTTCCTTTCTCATTCTTTTAGGCATTCCTTGGGTCGTGCTTTCACATTCCCCTTTCCATCTTGATGTTGTATCCTCCCCAATGCCATGGGCCAAATTTGGTCTTGAGTGGACATTAATATCTAAGTTAAATTAAATTAAATAATGCTAAAAGTTTAACCTTCTTAACCCACACAACGATTCGCCTAATTTTAAAAAATGAGGGAGAAATAGGGAGACAGGCAATGTTTTAACGTAAATCATAGCATCAAGTCCATGCAAACATTAGTGATATGCGTTACTAAGGGAAGTCTTCAAACATTAGTGATATGCGTTACTAAGGGAAGTTTCCTTTATTAATGGGAAAGTATCCCATTTCTAATTAATAAAGTCTTTGTAGGGGTAACTTCGTAAAAAATGTGATGTATGTTTGTGGACTTATAAAATTTACCTTTATTTTAAAATTTATCACATCCTCTTCTTATAACTCAAATTTATCACATCCTCTTCTTATAACTCTAGTCCATAATTTCATAGTGTTAACTCAAATTTATCACATCCTCTTTTTATAACTCTAGTCCATAATTTCATAGTGTTAAGTCTCTTTATAATTATTAATACTGCCTAGTGACAAAAAAAAATAAAAAAAATTACATTAATAATTAAAAACTAAATATTTCCATATAATTTTGAAGTTTTTTACCTTCAATTATTTTATATATTTTTTTATGTGTGTATTTTCAAGGAAAACTTCATGGGACCCAAGGGATGCTTCCTCACATTAATGAATGGAATAACTAGTAAATCCATCCATGTAGACTAATGTACCTCATCCAAAAAATTCAAATTGGGCATATGGTGTCATAGAAAGTAGCTAAATGCCCAAGACAAATAGTGGTAATTGGTTGAGCTAAACCCCTGGGCATATCCTTATGTGTGTGTGTTTACAAGGAACACCTCACATAGAAAATCTTCGGCACTTCCCCACATTCACAAACGGTACCTCGTGCAAACTCATTGGTGTTTATCATGGTTTCTCATCTGATAGGGACAAAGTAGTCGTGGAAGTAGAGCCTCAGCAATCCTGCAGACTATGTGATGTCTGCACTCAAATAGGCTCCCATGCGTTGCCACACTATCGACTAAAAGCTCAGGCAACTGGCGTTGTAAAACGTCCAAGAAAGACCCGCCATGGGACTTGGCAGATCTTTAACAGTGTCACCATATATGACAAACATACAAAGGTGAACAGAAGCCAGAAATATTTATTGATTTGGATAGAGGCATTTGATATCCACTTCCGAAAAGATGTGAACTAAAGCCCTTTCAATGCTTCAAATCCATATAGATCCTCCGAATGCCATATTCCATATTGCTTGCTTCAGCAACGCCGCCAACGCCTGGAGCTGAGTTTACAAGGCTGACATCACCCACTAGTTAGCCAATCAAACATAAAAAAAATCAATTTAAAAAACAAGTTTAATTTTTAAATCTTACACTATTGTTGGACATTAAATTTCCAAAAATATTTAACTTATGTAGGGAGAGATTAATCAAGTAGAACGATTCATATATTTCTCTGCTACGCAGGGACATAAAAAGATATTTCATGTTTTTATATTTAACTTATTGGGATATTTGTAATATATATTATTACTTATTTGAAGATTTTAATAATTTAAAAATTGTGCTTGACTATAAAATTGTAAGTGTGTTGTCATTTCATTATAAAAATAATAATAAGTGTGTTGTAAGTAGTTGATACATCTCTCTAAATCTAATTTTATTGGATTTTTTTTATAGTATTATCACATTATTCAAATAGATAAGAAAAAATATATAAATCTTATCAATTTATATATATATATATTTTTATTAAATTTGATTCAAAATATAATATTTACGTCATAGGCATTTTCACAATGGAGACACAGTCTCAAAAGATTCCTCGTCTCCCTGGCCATTAACATTTCGACATGTGTCGCTTGGTGATTGGAGGCTTTTTCCACGTCACACCATGGTTAAAATTCCGGTTTGTTATATCCCGTGATTCGACAAATAGCGAAGGCGGCATGGACTAGCATTGTCAGACAGGTCTTGTGTCTCTTTTTCCCTGTCAAATGTCCACTCAAAGGACATCATTGCCGTGCTGACCAAATTCCTGCCTATTACAACTGTTACTGTGCATGATTGATTACCTTTTTTTTCATGCATGTATGCTGATCAATTTTTGTTTTTTTTAATCCACTTCAGTTGGGTCCCTGATTCTGCAATCTCGATTCTGGACCTTCTGTCCCGTAGACCACATGTGTCCTATGTTATACGATCGGTGCTGTGCGTGAATGGATTGATGGACTCAAAATATTTATTTTCAGTTGCAGATCCTTCTTCCCAGTTGGTGTTTACAGTATTTTTTCGACAGTTGGCTTGCGTGTTTTCACTACACTCCTATCTGTTGTCCTAAACGATCATTCCTGGAAAATTTTCTTTTTTTACAGGCTTTCGTTGTCCTTCACTACAGTTCATTTCTCTCAATTCAACATAGCCCTTGCCAATATTTTGCGAGTTTCGGTTCAACAATTTATTTGGGTTTAGCCTAACATTTTCTCCAGCGCTTTTCTGCCTTCAGGCTCTCAGTTTCGGGTCAATTTGCTTGTGGTTTTGTTTCACAGGTGCTTCAGTCGATGAAATACACTTTGCCCAGGTCCCTTCATTCACATTAATGCTTCATCAATGCATTGTTGCTCCATTAATGCAAGAAAATTTGTCATTTGATTCAGAAATGGGGCTATATCTTCATTTTTTCTCATCTTATGATGATCTCCAAGATCTTTTTACAATACTTGATTTATCGCATTTGCTACTGCACCACCTTTGCTTTCCACATATAAACACCCCTTCAGGTAACCACTATTTCTTACTGCTTGATTTTGTTTTGCTTATATTGATTTTGCTGCGTTTCATTTACACTTAGAGTTTCCATCAGAGGATTTCACAGCTTGCTAAGTTTGCAGGTATTCCTTAGTTCTTCTTAATTGTTTTGAATATTCATTCAGTCTGCTTATTAGATGGTGAAACACCGTTGCTCTATTTAATTGAGTGTGGCTCTTGCTCTGTTGCAAAATTTTTGTGACATGTATTGGTTGTGTCATGCTCTGTGAATCAAATGATAGGCATTAGTTTTTTGGCTAAATGAAAATGTTGCTTATGAGATGGTGAAACATTGTTGTTGTGTTTTAATTAACTCTTACTCCTTCTCTGTTGCAAAAGGGCCGTGACTTGTATTGGTTATGTAACTTCATAATGGTGTAATACTCATGCTATGTCACATAAAATGATAGCTATTAGTTTTATGATGTACTTGTTCTAGGTAAAAAACTCAGCCTAAAGCTACAAGATCAATACAAAGCTTTTCTGATATGTCTTTCGTTATTCTTCTCCAGTATTGGTCAGTGAAAAACTCTTATTTAAAGCTTGCATCGTCAAGTAACCACTTGACCAGGCCGATATACAGAATGAAACCAAGTTTGGATAATTGAAAAATACATAGGTAAAAGGGGTTTCTTTTCTTATTATACAAATATGCAGGCTAACATCAGTCTCCATAAATTGTACCGATTTAGAGGCCATAATCTCCACCACATTTAGAGGCAGAGCGATGAAACATAACACAGAGTGAGTTTAAAATAATGATGGACTTAGCGGAGGAATATGTTATGCGAAAATCAATACGAACAGTCAAAATAAAGCCCCAAAATTGAAGTTTTTCGGTTTCCGATAACTGGGTGTCAAAAACCGGAAATAGGAACTTCAACATTTCTTTATTTGAAAATACAAAACTTTCAAGATCTGAAATGTCGCAAATCAGATCTTGGTGAATCGAAAATCGGAACATATGGTGTTCCTTAATGGAAAACATAGTACATAGAATTTTTGGAATCCGAAATGTCAAAAAGCAGAAATCGAAACATGCACAGTTTCTTATTTGAACACATAGGATTTCTGGAATCCGAAATGTCAGAAATCGAAAATCCGCAAATCAGAAATTGGAAGATTAAGGTCACTACAAAGATTTTTTTATATGTCTTTCATTATTCTTCTCCAGTACTGGTCAGTGAAAAACTCTTGTTTAAAGCTTGCATAGTTAATTACCCACTTGACCAGGCCGATATACAGAATGAAATCAGATTTGGATAATTGAAAAATACATAGGTAAAAGGGGTTTCTTTTCTTAACATACAAATATGCAGGCTAACATGAGTCTCCACAAATTGTACCAATTTAGAGGCCACAATCTCTGCCACATTTAGAGGCAGAGCGATGAAACATAACACAAAGCAAGTTTAAAATAAGGATGGACTTAGCAGAGGAATAAGTTATGCGAAAAGAATAAGAACAGTCAAAATAAAGCCTCAAAATCGAAGTTTTTCGGTTTTCGATAACCGGGCGTTGAAAACCGGAAATAGCAACTTCAACATTTCTTTATTTGAAAATACAAAACTTCTGAGATCCGAAATGTTGCAAATCGGATCTTGGGGAATCGAAAATCGGAACATATGGTGTTCCTTAATGGAAAAAATAACACATAGAATTTATGGAATCTGAAATGTCAAAAATTGGAAATCAGAACATGCACAGTTCCTTATTTGAACACATAGGATTTCTGGAATCCGAAATGTCGGAAATTGAAAATACGTGAATCAGATATTGGATCATTGATGTTCCTTATTGGAAAACATGGTATTTCTGGAATACGAAATGTCACGAATAAAAAATTGAGGAATTGAAAATTGGAACATATGGTGTTCCTTATTTGAAAACATAGGACATAGATTTTCGGATTTCGAGATGTTAGATTCTGGATTCTTAATTTATGTATTGAAGACTTACGGTTTCCTCACTCAATTTCTATACGTTTATAGTTCAAATAGATACAAACCAGAGTAATGAAATATGTTAATGAATAACAACAACCAGAGTTATGAAATATGTTAATGCGAATAAATTTATATCCATTTTAGTCTGGTCACATGATTATGTTACATTGCAATTTTTTTTTGGAATGCCCTGTTTCATTCCACAGGGAAAAAAACTAGAATGAAACCAAGTTTGGATGATTGAAAAAGACATAGGTAAAAGGGGTTTCTTTCTTAACATACAAATATGTAGGCTAACATCAGTCTCCACAAATTGTACCAATTTAGAGGCCAAAATCTTTGCCAAGTTTAGAGGCAGAGCGCTTAAACATAACACAAAGTGAGTTTAAAATAAGTATGGACTTAGCGGAGGAATAAGTTATGCGAAAACAATATGAACATTTAAAGTAAAGCCTCAAAATCGAGGTTTTTTCGGTTTTGGATACCCGGGCGTCGAAAGTCGAAAATAGGAACTTCAACATTTCTTTATTTGAAAATACAAAACTTTCGAGATCGGAAATGTCACAAATCGGATCTTGGGGAATAAAAAATCAGAACATATGGTGTTATTTAATCGAAAACATAGGACATAGGGTTTTTGGAATCCCAAATGTCGGAAATCGGAACATGCGTAGTTCCTTATTTGAACACATACAATTTCTGGAAATTTGCATAGTTCCTTAGAAATGAAATATGTTAATGCGAATAAATTTATATCCATTTTAGTCTGGTCACATGATTATGTTACATTGCAATTTTTTTTTTGGAATGCCCTGTTTCATTCCACAGGGAAAAAAACTAGAATGAAACCAAGTTTGGATAATTGAAAAATACATAGGTAAAAGGGGTTTCTTTCTTAACATACAAATATGTAGGCTAACATCAGTGTCCACAAATTGTACCAATTTAGAGGCCAAAATCTTTGCCAAGTTTAGAGGCAGAGCGCTTAAACATAACACAAAGTGAGTTTAAAATAAGGATGGACTTAGGGGAGGAATAAGTTATGCGAAAACAATACGAACATTTAAAATAAAGCCTCAAAATCGAGGTTTTTTCGGTTTTGGATACCCGGGCGTCAAAAGTTGGAAATAGGAACTTCAACATTTCTTTATTTGAAAATGCAAAACTTCCGAGATCGGAAATGTCACAAATCGGATCTTGGGGAATTAAAAAATCAGAACATATGGTGTTATTTAATCGAAAACATAGGACATAGGATTTTTGGAATCCCAAATGTCGGAAATCGGAACATGCGTAGTTCCTTATTTGAACCCATACAATTTCTGGAATTTGAAATGTCGGAAATCGAAAATGCACAAATCGGAAATTGGAATATTGGTGTCCTTATTGGAAAACATAGTATTTCCGGAATTTGACATGTCACAAATCGAAAATTGGGGAATCCAGAATCGAAACATATGGTGTTCCTTATTGGAAAACATAGGAAATATATTTACGGATTACGAAATGTCATATTGCGGATTCTTAATTTATTTCTTGACGACTTACGGTTTCCTCACAGAATTTAGATATGTTTATAGTTCAAATAGATACAAACTCGAATAATGATATATGTTAATGAATAACAACAACCAGAGTAATGAAATATGTTAATGCGAATAATTTTGTTTTTTATATATGGTCACATGAATATGTTACATTGCATTTTTTTTTCATTCCCTGTTTCATTCCACAAGAAAAAATAACCATCACGATATAGAGACTATGGTAACTGAAGATTCTATTTCACTATTGCTACACGGTGCTGTCAACCTTTTCCCGCTGGTACATTTCTCTTCATTAAAACAAGTGAACTCACTCAACTCATCATCTATTCGGTTCCGAATCTCTATCTCAGATGACCTTCAAAAGCATGAGCTACTGCTTCCAGTTATATATAGTGATCTTGTAGAAAATGGACAGCTAAAAGAAATCAAAATTACCCAATGTACATGCAACATTGTACATAATGCAACATACATTTAATTTCCTCATTGTTTTTTTCTCACTTAATCAGTTTCACACTCTTCATGCATCCAATGTTTTTCTCTCCCATTGAACTCTAACATACTTCATCTCATAGGACTATCACATTGATTTCACTCGAGGTTGTCACAGTGGATGCAACAATTATTGGAGATCCCACACCTTACCACTTACCTGTACCTTCTCCCTCGGAGAGTAGTTCCTCTGTTCCAGTCAACACTAGCTCAATAAATAAAAACCCTAGCTTCGCTGGATCGATTATCCCATTCACATCACTCTCCTCTTCTAGAAAAGTTTGGAGCATTCAAGGTCGAGTTACTGCCAAGACAAACATACATGAATATGGAAACCAATGAGGGCCTGGAAAAGTATTTGGATTTGACCTTGTTAATGCTTCACACGATGAAATACATATATCTGCATTCAATGAAATTGCACTCTCTTTGTATGGCCAAATACAAATAGGAATAGTGTACATGGTATCAAATGTCATAATCAAAGCATCAAATCCAATTTTCAACCATTTGAAAAGCCATAATGAGATTTTTCTAGGTTCCTCCTCAACCACCCAACCATGCTTAGATGAATACCCCTTAATACCTTTATATTGCTTTAACTTTAAAACTATTAAGGAAATTCAAACTATGCCAGTAAATTCCATGGTTGACCTTGTTGGACTTGCCATTTCAGCTTCACCTACATCCACGATACGAAAATGGGATGGTGTTGAAACTGTTAGGCGGACCATTGGACTCCGTGACATGTCAGGCTATAGTATTGAAACAACACTTTAGGGAGAGAATTGTCAATATCCTTCGCAATTTACCTACTCCTCTAGTGGTAGCAATCAAAGGCGGACGTGTTACAAATTTTAATGGAAAAACTATTGGCACTATCTCCAATTCTACTATATTTATAAACCCAAATATTGAACAAACTTTAGTTCTACAGAAATGGTTTCATGAAAATGGATTTCGTTCAGCACCATGCTCTTTGAACCACAAATTCAGTGCCTCTCGTTCTGGTGCCCGTAAAATCATTACCATCAATGAGCTACAAACTCTTCAAGCATATGAAAAAGTTGTTTGGTATTCTCTTGTTGCAACCATCACAAATGTTAACATGGATGATTTTCATTTCCTTGCATGCCCTCTTTTTGTTGATGGTATTCAATGCATGAAAAAGATTGCCAACAAAGTTGGAGACATTTGGCATTGTGGTAAATGTGATGGAGAGTTTCCTGAATGTGACTACCGATACATACTAAAGGTTAACTTGGAATATGTAGCTGGATATTTTCATGGTGTGATAGATTTTGATGATGCTGCAAACCAACTCATCGGCATCTCAGCAAAAGACCTGTGTCTTCTCTCAACTGAATCAACATCAATTGTTGAAATATTCCATAGGATTTGCAAGAAACAATTACTTCTTATTCTTTCAGTTAGAACATAGACATTCTACGGAATTGCATGTCTAAAAGTTGTAATTGTGATGGTTGAAAATACATAATCAACAACTTCAATGGATACATAAATATATAGGTTTGTTTCACCTGATACATAAGCATATTCTTTATTGTCTATAAAGAATAAGCATATCAGCAAAAGACCTGTGTCTTCTCTCAACTGAATCAACATCAATGGTGGAAATAGTTGAGAGGATATGCAACAAACAATTACTTCTTACTCTTTCAGTTAGAAGTAATAAGTTCTGCAGAATTGCGCACCTAAAATTTGTAATTGACATGGTTAAAAATACATAATCGACAACTTCACCGGATACATAAATACATATGTTTTTTCGACTTGATATATTCTCATATTCTTTGAGAATACATAATCGACAACTTCACCGAATACATAAATATAGACCTTTTTTCAACCTAATATATTCTCATATTCTTTATTGTCTGTAATGAATGTTTTCAATTGTCTATTTTAAATCCTTATTTCATAGCTCAACATAGTAGGGTCTTTTTTTTTAACTCCCTTATAGCACTTCTATTTTGCAATCTGATACTTTCACTCTACAAGCTATCACTTAACATTTTTTACCTAAATTGTTGATGCAACCTATATGATTACTTTTGAATACAATACTAATTTGCTATTATGTTTATTTATTAAATTAACAACTTTCTTCTCTTATTTCTTAGCACATGTTTTCATTCTTCTGTACATAACAAAAGTTAACTTTTTTGTTATATATCATTTTTCATACTACATTTTGTAATTCTATATTGCTGCTTTGTTACGATTATCAATATATGACCTGAAAAAAATGATTTATTCCATCAATATTATTTTCCAGGAACATTCTTAGTTCCCAACATGCAATCAGTTAATATTTGCTTTTTGTCTTTTGCTTTATATCGATATACTTTGCAGTTAATACATATAGAAAACGTGTCCCTTCCACCAATAAAAGCTTCTAACTCTTTAACAACTCTATAGTTTTCTTGTAGGCATTATGCCAACTCATGACAATGAACAAGCCAATGCATAGAGAAGAGTTGTATATGCACAGAACAAGAGATAAAAAAAACAAGAAACACCGTCTTCTTTACAGAGCTGCTCAACTACCTATGGATATGTCTTCTCCAGTTTCTCTTCCCAAACCTTCCAACCGACCTTTAGTTCCATCTCCTATGCTAAATCCACCTAACACCCACCTTGATGATGCACATCAACGATTTCATAAAAAAATGGACCAACTAGCTGATTTACATGTCTGCTCTATTTGTAAAGAATGTTACCCTGGTATTGTAAAAAAAAAATTCCATGATGCATACACTTGTTCTCGTTGTATTCTAGAACGGAAAGGCCATCGCTTTTCATTCGAAAATAATATGGACCCAGGAATCCAACCACCTGTCCTTGCAATACTTACAAAAGTTGAAGAAATGCTCATTAGTCGTGCTAACCCAATCTTACAAGTTACACGTGCTCATGGTGGTGAATATAAATATTCTGGACATTTCCAATATTGCGAAATACCCCAAGACATTTCCAATATTTCCAAATACCCCAAGACATTTCCAATATTGCCAAATACCTACCCCATTTAATACCAGAACTTGACATCCTTGTTGTTCGCAAATGCAACTCTACAAACAATCCATATGAACTGTTTGTTAGTCGAACATGTGTTCTTGCCGCCCTTCAATACAAAATGACAAATGACCCATACTACAAGGATGTACAGGTCAACCCAGTTGCATTAGCTTCATTGCCTCTTGTCTCAATAGACATTTCCCCTTGGATTCCACATGTTAATAGAAATGCTACACTATCTCATCAGTAAAGCTTGTCCTCTACATTTCAACCACCAAATTCATTTGAACCCTATGAATTAGAATCCTCCTCATTTATTTCAACACAAACTAATGCTAGAACTGAAGTTGAAGAAATTAGATAGTTGTTACACATAACAAATATCCCACTACCACCTTCCATTGATTGCCCCCTATAGGCATTTCTCCTATTAATGAGTACAACACAGAAGGGATTCCTTCCATGGCTTTTCCAACTTTGTTCCCCACAGGTGCAACAATGCTTAAATAACCACGCATTCATGAGGTTGATATGCACGGATATTCACTTCATCTTATTCACTATCATGATAACAGATTTGGCCAACATCCTCGGTTCTGGTACTACATATACAATGTAATTATGCGTCATCGGAGTAATGCTACTGCCTCTGTTTTTGTCAAAACTAATCTTGAAGATACACTACCTTCGACAATACTTGAGCTTGTTAACTAATTGCAAGACATTCCTAATCAGAAAATTGGTGAGCGGGTCACAAGGTTTGGATCAACATTACGTGGAACACGTTCATATTGGAACAAAAGTAGGGTTGAACTGAAAAATATGATCAATCAACAAGGTACACGAAATTTCTTCTTTACCCTTAGTGCAACTAACCCAAAATGGCCAAATTTGCATGTTCTAATGCCTACTAGACATCCTACCGATTTAGCTCAAGAATACCAATGGAATGTTCACAACATCATATCAAATCCACATATTACATCACAATACACGCATAATAGATTCAAAACATTCCTTCAAGAGGTGCTTGAAAAAGGTTTTCATATTCTTGGTGCAGGTATTCTACCATCTCTTCCTTCTTATTTTTCTCTGCGTATTTCTCACTTTATACATTTCATTTCTCTTATATTTGTTTTCCTCCCATGTAGGTATGAATGACAACATAGAGGATCCACACACATTCATAGTTTTATTTAGTTGGTAGATGCACTAAAAATGGACACCTTAGAATGGGAAGATGTTCTTTCAGTTGAAGCTGCAATTTTTTTTGACACATATGTTATAGCTTGGAATCCTCGTGATTCCCACTTGTCAACATATGGGTTACACCATTCTACTACAAATGATCCATGCAATATTGCATCACCATCGATATTTGCATCAAACTACTCAGTTGACTATGAAGAACTTGTAAATTTTGTTCAAAGACACACCAGATGTCCAGAATCAACTTGCCTTCACAAAAAAGGAACATCTGTTCAATGTCGCTATGGTTTTCCATTTGAGATAAAAGCTACTTCTTCATTATTCATTGATCCAAATGGACGTAAAACATACAATCCTGCAAGAAATGATTCCCTTCTCAATATTCACAACCCTACCATGCTTTCAATATGGAGGGCTAATGTTGATTGCCAACATGTTCTTTCTAGACACGCCGTCCTCAAATACATTTCAAAGTATGCATCAAAAGTAGATCCAAAATCAGAAATCTACCATGTAATTCTCTCTCACCTTGCACATGCAGCACCAAGTGATGACCACATTCTTCAACCAATCAAACAATTGCTTGCATAAACAGTTGCAGAACGAGACATTAGTGCACAAGAGACATGTCACATGCTGCAAAAAATTCCACTTGTACTTTGTAGCCGTCACTTCTTTTCGCTGAATGTCAATCAAAGTGTCTTCCGTCGTGTTTCTAATGGCACTAATAACACCCCTCCAACCACCCCTTCATATTTTCATACATGCAAAGACCACTTTCTCTTGAACATCTAACCCTACTTGAAGCTGCTCGTTCTTGGTCTTTCTCTCCTAATAGGAAAAAAAATCCATGGAAACAAAACTTGCATCACAAGATTGTTACAGTCTATCCACAATTAATTTCCATTCCTCCCTTTGATTCTTCATCTTTTGAACCGTTTTGTTGGAGCGAACTTCTTATATACAAACCTTTTCGTTCCATTCCTCAGAATATTGGAACAACAACTTATGAAATTGTTTCTCATTGGAATGACATTAAAGGCACGTATGTTTTCTGGCATGTTGAATGTCCACAAAAAGAACCCTCTACACCTCTATCCGATGATTCAATCTCTGATGCTATTACCTTTCCATTGTCCCATACCATGGATGAATGGGAACTTCTCTCTCAAATGCGACCAGAAAACAACATTGAAATTGATGGCCTTGAGATGCTTGGACATCGTGATTTTGACAAAAATCATAATTGGATGCATAAAAATATATCCACTCACTTGCATGAGACAGTAGCATCATTCATTGACCTCAATCACTTGTCCATCCAGCTACATGAAGACACACTATCGTTGTCCAATTCACCTGATTCCTTGTCTCCCACACAAAGCATAGCCTGTGATGTTGTCGTTTCTCATTTTAGAAACACTACATCGGCTTCATCACTCAAAATGGTGATTCAAGGTACTTCATGCACTGAGAAATATTACCTGATATCTTGCTTAAAATTTGCACTACAAACTGCATCTGAACAAATGCCTCTCCACTTCTTCTCCTTGCTCCAACTGGTGTTGCTGCTTTTAACATACATGCATCTACAATATATTCTTCTCTTCGAATACCCGTTGGTGAAATGCACCCCCTTGAAGGCCAATCGCTTTCAAAACTTCAAGAAGAACTCCGCCATATTCGCTATATTCTCATAGATGAAATGAGCTTTATTGGACCAAAAATGTTAACT
The DNA here is from genome assembly GCA_001517045.1 of Pseudotsuga menziesii. Lineage (NCBI taxonomy): Eukaryota > Viridiplantae > Streptophyta > Pinopsida > Pinales > Pinaceae > Pseudotsuga > Pseudotsuga menziesii. The sequence continues at coordinate 111,282 of LPNX010477587.1, forward strand.
CAAATTGATGCACGCTTATGTCAAGCTTTCCCCTCAAATTGTACAATGCCATTTGGTGGTTGTTCCATAATCCTTGTTGGTGACTTTGGACAATTACCTCCTATAAAGGACATCCCCATGTATGCAGGCTCATCCGTTGGAACAACTCTCTACGTACATTTGATACTTTTATCACGCTAGAAACAATTTTTCGACAACAAGGAAATAACCCTTCTCAAACTGCCTTTCGACAACTCTTGCTAAACCTACGAAATGGAACACCAACTGTTGAATATTGGGCATTGCTAATGACAAGAACAACCTCATGCCTTTCAGATGTGGAAAACTGTTCTTTTCAACAATGTATCCACTTGTATCCCACTAATACCTCTGTTGCATTGCACAACAAACACATGCTGAAACAACTTAATATTCCAATTGCACATTGCTTTGTAGAACAAAGGAACAAACATGGCCATGGATCCATTGATGACGAGCCGTTTCCATTAAAGGTCCTTCTTGCTATTGGTCAACAAGTCATGTTAACTACTAATTTATGGGTTCAAGCAGGACTTGTTAACGGCTCACTTGGAAAATTCATTGACATTGTCTACAACTCCTATGAACAACCTTATAGCTTACCATCTTTTGTTGTTGTCGAATTCCTCTATTACAAAGGACCCTTATGGGATGCTTTGAATCCTACTTATGTTCCAATATCTCCTATAACAAGGGGATCCCATAGGCAACTACCACTTCGTATGGCATGGGGTTTAACAATTCATAAAGCGCAATGTATGACCCTACAAAATGTTACAATAGATATTGGAAACACCGATAGACAAGGGATCACATTCACTGCAATATCAAGAGTTACAACTCTTTCAGGCCTTCACATTTCTCCACCATTCTCTTTTTCCAAATACTCTCGAATGCAAGACAATCCATTTGTCCAACGTAGGAAACAAGAGGAAAGCTTACTTGCTTCAAAGTCTTTAAAAGAAAATTGTGGTTGAAGCTGCTCATTGTTTACTCTATAAATGTACTCTTTTTATTTGATCACTTGTTAATGTAAGAGATCTGCTTTTCAAGAAACATCCAAGAAATTTTGAAATAATTGCCTTTTAGACTAAACTGTCTCAGGAAACTGAGACACTGACTGTGAAAGTTATTAAGTAGGATAGTTATTATATATCAGGAAATAATTAACGTATAAAAAGTTTAGATCAACTCTTATTTCCTTAAATGAACTTTATATAAATATTAAAATAAAAATTTTACATTTCGAATTTCCACTTTCCAAAACACAATACCCAATTTCCGAAATCGAATATCGGAAACAACAAATTCGAGTTTTTGTTAAGGGCATTTCGCGTATATGCGATTTCCAATTTCCGATATTTCGGATATCAGAAACCAGAGCATCAAGTTTTTGTTCAAATGATTTGCTGGCTTCTCGATTCTTATTCCCGATATTTCACATATCGAAAACGGGAAACATATATCCTTCTTCGGTGTTCATATTTGATATATATATGTATTCGCATTTGTAGGTACATATTATTTTGGTTTTTGGTATTTGATATATATGTGTGTGTGTGTGTTTGATAAATTGATAATCAATTTATCAAGTACCGAATACAAGTTTCAAGCACTTTGGGATTGTCATTGATATTGTCTACAACTCCAATGAAAAACCTCCTAGCTTAACATCTTTTGTTATTGTCGAATTCCTCTATTACAAAGGACCCTTATGGGATGCTTTGAATCCGACTTATGTTCCAATATCTCCTATAACAAGGGCATCTGGTAGGAAACTACCACTTCATATGGCATGAGTTTTAACAATTCATAAAGCCCAAGGTATGACCCTACAAAATGTTACAATAGATATTGGAAACACTCATAGACAAAAGCTTACATTCACTGCAATATCAAGAGTTATATCTCTCTCACGCCTCCACATTTGTCCAAGGAAAGCTTACTTGGTTCAAACTTTTTGAAAGTAAATTGTAGTTGAAGCTTTTCATTGTTTTCTCTATAAATGTACTGTTTTTATTTGATCACTTGTTGATGTGAAAGATCTTCTTTTGTTTCAAGAAACATCCAAGAAAATTTTAAATAATTGCGTCTTATACTAAACTATCTCAGGAATTGAGACACTCATTGTGAAAATGATTAAGTAGGAAATAATTATATCTATCAGGAAATAATTAACGCATACAAATTTTAGATCAACTCTTATTTCCTTAAATTAACTTTAAATAAAAATAAAAATAAAAACATTTTCGCATTTTGAATCTCCGATTTCCAAAAGACGATACCGGATTTCCGAAATCGAATATCTGAAAACGGAAATTCCATTTTTGTTACAGTTATTTGTCGTCTCCGTGATTTTCGATTTCTGATATTTCGAATGTTGGAAACCTGAGATTCACATTTTTGTTAAAATAATTTGCTACCTTCCCAATTCCAATTCTCAATATTTCGGATATTGCAAACTGGAAACATATGTCCTTCTTCACTATTCCTATTTGGTATATATATGTATTATGATATGTGGATATATGTTATTTTGGTATTTGGTATTTAATATATATATATATATATATANATGGTGGTCTGTTTGTTAATAATCTTGAAAATTATATTATATCGTAGTCCTACAATTTGGTCACAGTAGCATGGATTTGAAAATTTTGCCTCAGTAGGAGGCTCTATTTATTGACTGAATCTTATGAAATGTTATTATGAGTTGGGGATTTTCATGATGTAGTATATATCTATATCTTCGGATTAATGTGATCTGTATTTAATTCCCTCATGTCTTGGACAACGTGAAAAATCACTTAAACATACTGAAATATCTTAACGTCATGATAACGTCGCCCCTTTCTGCCATAATGTCATCACATTAATTGCAGAAGAGACTGTCACCCTCAGTTGTTATCATAACGTCATCATAACGCCGCCCCCTTCTGCTATAACGCCATCATATTAATCCCATAAGTGACTGTCACTCTCACTTGTTATCAGCCTCAATTTATCTCATAGTGTGTAAACTCGACATTTGTCACCTCATCGATCTCTTCTTATGATCGTATGCATATTTTCTTTTTTTGAGTACCCCTGCTTCCGTACCTGGATACTGCGTATAAACCCTATACTAATCTTCTGTTGCTTAATCATTAAGTGAAAATCATTATCACGTGCCCCAAACAACAAATATTTCAAATCGAAGATATTTCAGTTCATTTATGTGACCTTTCACGTAATCCAAGAGATGAGGGAATTATATATACATCACATTAATCCCAATTTATAGATATATACTACATCATGAAAATTGCGAACTCATAATAACATTTCGTAAGATTTAGTCAATAAATAGAGCCTCCTACTAAGGAAAATATCATTTGGACCTCATTTATGGTTTTTTATGTGCACAAAAATTGGACTCGTAAGTGTCATTATTTCCCCTCTCATGGTTGCCGAAGACAAAAATTGCAACATGGTGATATCAAAGCCCGGAATGGGAGGAGATGGGAAGATAAGTTAGGAGTCCTACTTCCGATGAAGGGCCTATAGTCTTTGGAGAGACATGGGATTGGTGAAGATTAGGCATTTCCTTCTATTTCTCTACACGTTGCGACTTACATAAGGTATCATTATTTGTTTACCCTTCTTCTCAATTGTCTTCCATCATCACGAGTAACGAAAGTGCAACATGTTTATTCTCGAGGCTTCCAGATATGGTAGTATGCTATATATTTCTAAACATGCTATCAAATGCTCTATTCTTTCTCACAGATGGAGATTTCTCTACACCTATATTCCCTAACTCACCATCTTTCCCCCACGGCTCCTTTCGGATGATGATAATGAGGAGGAGGTCAGGTTCAAGTCTTTCATATTGAATTCACTCGTAAATGCAAGACTGGAGAATATAATCTCCAACATTTTGCTAAAGCAATCTTCAGACCTGGAATATTTTCACATTTACAACAATTGCAAATTTTGCTACCAAAATGTATGGAAATGGTTCCACCTTTACGACGATTGCAAATTTAGCTACCAAAACGTATGGAAATGGGTGAGGATAGTAAAGCAGAAGAATGTCCAACACATCAGTTTGGACCATTACGAATTGGAATATGAAGGAATGAGCAATTTCACATTTTGTCATTTCATCTCTTGTTTGCTACCTTCCTTGTATTATGAAAATATTGAGTATTGAGGCATTTTGTTCATTTTAGCGTGTCCAACATTGTCATTGTGTATAAAGCGCTTTTGTCTAACATCAGTGAGCAAAATTGCATTTTCATTAAGATTAAACCTTTATTTCCAACAACGTCGTCAGATATATAAATGTTTTTGTTCATAGATTTATATATAATGACAGTTTAGCAGTGAGGTTTTTAAATGAAACAATCCAATGTGATATTATAATATAATGGAAATGTTAGTTGAAAATAGGAATTCGCGGAAACAGAAATTGGAACATACGGTGTTCCTTATTGGAAAACATAGGAAAAAATCTCTATTCCTGTAATTGTGCTTCAAAAAGGTATTTCCCGATTCCAAAATGTCAGATTCTGGATTCTTAATTTCTTTCTTGCCGACTTCCTCTTTTCACTTTGAATAAATCGCAAAGCGTTAATTGGAAATTGGAATTTACATGTTCGGATTTAACATTTCGTGCTTTTCAACTTCTGGTTTTTTCACACAAAAATCCAAGCTTTAATGTTCTTCTTTGCAAATTTATTTTTGTCCACTTTCCAAACAATGACATGCAAAATGCGCAATTTTGATACATTTTTAGTTCAAATATTTTTTATTCCCATTTCCGCTTTTCGTTGTGTCGAATGCAAAAGCTTGAAACGTCAAATCTAAACTTTTGCAGACTTTATATTTGCGAAATTTCAAGTGCGTGCGTTAATTTCAACTTTTCAATGGTCTCTTAACATATTTCTCTAATACAGTACGTACTTGTTCATTAGGAAATATACCAATATGCCAGTTGACATGAATTGGTATACTTTTTTTAAGTGCAGTTGTAATTTTTCATTTAAAAATGTTTAGCCTAAACAATTTAACAACTTTCACAATTTCGATAAATAATAAGTTAAGACTTTTTAAAAGAACCGTGTTTAAATTTATTTAATTCAGTGTGGGACACAACTATTTATACTATATATAGTTTTGGATATAATAAAAGTGCTTAGAATCGGTAAGATATAATCTCCCTTAAATCATATCAAACACATTAATAAAAATAAAAAATAGACATCATTATGAAAACTCCAAATCTAATGACTGATTACTATTTCTAAATGTCTAACAAAAATAATAGTAAAAATACAAAAAAAACTCGATGAACAGAAGTGACAACACTCGGGCCTATTTGGGCTCAACATGGAATTAGCAAGCTTGTAAAGATTAACCAGTCAAATGATTTTGTTTGTGGATGCATGACAATGATGGACGAGGGAAATTAAGTTATCTGAGTGAGCCTCCAAAAAATTGGAAGAGGTAACCAAGGAGATAAAGAAGTAGCATGGCAAAGGTATGACAAAAGTTGTGAGAAATTATTTCGTCCTGTTGTAAGAGTTATGTTTATGTTTACACATTCAAAAATGGGAGATTGGACTATAACTTTTATTCCTGATACATTAAGGAAGAAGTATAGTCATTTCTTAGAATTGTGTGTAGTGAAATATTTATATATGTTAGACTCATACTAACGGGAAAATTTTAAAAAAACGTAGGGCACCAAACAGATGGGTAATGAACTATGGGTACCTTAGATAAGAAAAGGCACAGGTTGCTAGTAACAAATGTTAAAATATATATGAAGACATAAATAGTAATAATGTAAGCTATGTGTCTACTATGCTTGATGAAGAGTATTGATGTTGTAAATTTTTACAAAGAGGCCCAAAAGCCCTAGGTAATGGGTAGTGTAGAAATTACCACTTCCTAAGGGAAAATTTGAAGACACCAATCATGTGTAGAGAAGGTTGTAGGCATGAAAATGTTAGGCTTATCGTAAGATTTGGTTAAAACTAATTATTGATTGATCAATGTAATGTTAAGAACAATTCTTACACACATAATGTGATTTAAAGAGAAGTATAAATTAAAAGCTAACCTTAAGCCAAACCTGATGCTAAATTGTTACCCGCAGAAGTAGAGTGGGTAACCTAGCAAAACAATACTCCTTAAGGTATTGGTGTATTCCATGAGATGTGTGATAACACAAGTGTAGTATCTAAAACTGAAATTTGAGGATTGGGCATATTATGTAAAATATCAATATATGATCTTTTATGATTATGTTTTGGTGTTAAAGGATAAGCTAGGTTATATGATTAACACCTTGAAAGTATTTGTATGTGAGTAACGAGAACTAATACATCAACACATAATACATCGGATCATGTTAAAACTTTGGCTATTTGACACATGTGGGAGTACAAGTGTGCTACATCAACGTTGAACTTCTTGCGAAAAGAGTGGGTTGATTTAGGAGAAATAGTGTTCTAAACCTACTGTTACCTGTGATGAACATTATCAATTATTATTTATAAAAGTTTTAACATGGGTGTATTCATGGCTTGCAGGGGTTACTCAAAGTACAAAAGTCCCAACCAAGAGTGTAATGTTGCCCCAAAGATACTCATAGGCAGATAGAACTAGATATCACTTGAGATTCCTACATCTCTAGCTTACCACTCAGTATTGTGTGTAGAAAATGAATGTCCATATCCAAAGACAGATGGGTAAAGATATTTAACTGCTATTGGTATTTGAAAATGATAAATGAATGAATGTCATATAATGTTATGTGATAACATTGCAGTATTTTGCCAGGGACACTACCGATCGAAATCGACTGTTAGTAAAAATATTCATTGGCTTAAATAATGAAGTTAAGAATGAGTTATGTTTTAATTTTTAACTTATTATAAATTGAAATATTTCGAGGTTTTATGAACCAAGGATTACCTATGGATTTTTTTGTTTATGTACTGACATTGTAGATTTTTACCAATATTGTCACCGTTGTCACGATCAACGTACATTATGGTATATAAATTCACTTGCATAAACAAGTTGTGCTCAATTGCTCAAAATGAGTAAGGATTTATTTTTGGATGGTTTACAGGATTGTAAGAATCATGAATTATGGTAAAAGTACAAATCCCTACAACTTATGAAATGAAATTATTGTTTATCGATAGATGTTAATTATATTTCAACTAACTGTGAAGCCGATTCATAAATCAGGACAATGACAGTGAAGTCACGTTAAGCACCAAAAAGCGTGTTTCACAAATAGTCAAAGGTTGTAATTAACATCAAATACAAACAAAGAAAATATATGCTGCAGGAGAACAATGGTGTTAGGAAAATGATTGCCATGTGAGCACATTGGTGTTAGGCATATATGTTGCGAGAGCACCATGGTGTTAGGAAAATGATTGTCGTGTGAGCACATTGGTGTTAGGCATATGATGTGGCAAGAACATTGATGATCTAACTCTACCTTGTTTTTTCTGGACTCCAGCGGGGGCTGGGTAAAAAAGGAATTCCTGGACTCGAACGAGGAGGCTTGAGGGGAATCATGAAAGAGTTATGATCTCAATATCAAGACCTAGGAAAAGCTCGACATCTGGAAGAGAGGACGCTGTTTGATGTCACCAAGGAGAAAAATCTGACTAGCGGTCAAAAGGGAGAGTAACCTCAAAAATACTCGTAAGTCCACATGAGAATTGGTAAAAGAACTCAAGGGAGAGTTTGAAAAATAACAAACGAAAAATGCGTTAACGAATTTTCCAAGTAATTAGACTGTTATATGTCTTAATGTGTAAATGTGAAGGAAGGATTACCTCAGGTTGAAGACTATTTAATTATCCAAAGGTTGGAGATAAAATACGTCCTCCCAAAAGATGAGTAATTATGTTTTACCGATGAATCAATTACATTATGGAAAAATAATTAGGTATTATGATACCAATAAAGACGAGAAGATGTTCCATTTATTGCAATTGTTATAATGCAGAAGGATCCATGGGTTATGTCTAAGTTGAATTATAAATTTTTTTGGACATGTTTTACTGAATAAACCTTGGGCTAGACCCGATATTGTTACAGGAAACTACAGGCCTTGAACGATAGCGACTTGAGAAGATACAGAAAGATCTAAGGGTATCAGAACAGAAAAGGAGAAACAAGAAAATATGACGGGGTAGAGGAAGGAAATTGGTTGGAAACAGGAACACCGAGGACGGTGTTATTTTTAAGGGGGAGAGGATGTAATATCCCTCTCGCATAGCCTAGATATTTTGTAATTACGAATTTTTATTATAGTTGTTTCTGGTGAGGAGCCCAAGGCCAAGGCCCCACCACAAGAAAACCTTGCAGCTTATATAAGTTAATTACCTAAGTGGAAAACTTAGGAGATGTAAGATAGTGACACAACTTAACAAGGGGTGAACTAAACCCACAAGGGCTAAAAGCGAACGGTTAAAAGAGCCATAATTGATATCGTAGTCTTACGTATCGTTTGGATTATAGTAGTATTAGAGATAAGATTCCTACTTCGCTAAAACTTATCCCAACTAAGACACCATAGCTAGTTAGTTAATCCTAGTATGATTAAGCCATGATAGAGGGAGTCGCAATCATTTTTCGTCGACATGAAAGAGTCAAGGAGTTAAAGATTTAAAATTGAAAGAGGAAGACAAACTCAGGAATTAATTGTTAAGGGGACTATGGGTCGTAACTCCCTTGAACTTAGAGAGGAAGATATCATCTTCATCATACCTCGTTTAATAATTAAATTGATGATATACCATCTACCTAGACTAGTATATAGAGGTTCTTATTATAATTGACATATAGTTGAAGAATATATGGAGTTAATACATATAGAGGTTCTTATTATAATTGATATATATTTGAAGAATATATGGAGTTAAGACATGTGTGTGTGTGTATATATATATATATAT
>LPNX010477628.1:0-15008 GCA_001517045.1 Pseudotsuga menziesii
CTCCTCCAGTTGCATTATAAATGGGTTCAAGTAATTCACATGCATCTTGGATATCTTTTATTACAAGCTCCTAGTAAGTGTCCTCAACTCCTTTTCCCTCATTGATAAGTTGCCTGTGAAATAGCATAGTCAGTGATTTTCCAAGAGATGCATGCTACAGATACATGAACTTTCAAGATGAAATTTCTTGAAAAAACTCACACCAGTGACATGTTCTAGCTTTATACTATATGACTATGCAGCTGCAAGTAGCCAGCAGTACCAATTGTTGAAAAGATTCAACAGGAATCACAGTTCTATGCTAAAATTGTGAATCCCACTATAGGAAATTAAAATTATTACATAAGTCATTGTAATATGCACAAGTTCAAGAGAATAATATCCCACAACTAGTGTCCCATCTCTTGTTTACCATCCTCCCTGATTGCTAGCTTCTTCTGCTTGTTTACTCTCTCCTAGATTTGAAGTATTTCTACTATTTGATAAGGAGAGACCCCCTTTAATCCTATCTCCTCTTAAAAGTTACTAAAAAGAGACAAAGTGACCCTCATTTTTCTGGTAGTGTTCAGTATTCCAACATAATATCCTAAGAACAAAGAACATCACAGGCCATCACCAGTCATCGGTGGCTTTCTTCTAAAACTTTGCCAGTGAGTAAATTGTTCTTCTCCTGCTCTGGGAGGAAAGGCTCTGATAGTCATTTTGAAAGAGTACAGGATGACTCCATTCCTGTCATATTTTAGACCTTTTGTCCCCATATGGAAACTGAACCAATTTCTCTTTAACAAGTTAGTTACTGGGAGGAACTCTTCTTAGATTCCTAGTTTCTCTCTTTCTATCTAGACACAACTTGAAACCTCAGAGTAGTGCACTAAATTTAGAAAAGTTATTTGATGTTTTTCCAAGGGACAGACAATAGGTTATTATAGAATAATTGGTCCTATAAATAGTTCCTCCTCCCAAATTCCCAGCAGTATATTTAGAAGCCCCATTGTACAAGAGAGATCATGTTTCTAGGAAGTTATCCTGTGATTTTTCCTTCTTCATTGATCTGGAGATCCGAATTCCATATTTGGCAGAGAATATGAAGTCAGTGTGGTCTTAAAAAGAAAAGATTGAAAGCCAGCTCACACAGTAAATGGCCATACTGGGGGAAGCTATAAATCCTAAAAATGTCATGCATGACAACTGGCTTTCTCATTATCCAGTGCCTTAATAGTACAAACTACATCTTGAACACCATTTATAATGCGATGTGCCTTTAGCATCTAAAATGTGCAACCAAGACACAAAAATTGCCTCCTAGTTTGCGAATGTTTCAGCTTAAATTTGAAGCAAATACAATTTCTACCATACCATGTTGGGCTCCAAGATTTGGACAAATGAAGCAATAATTGGCAATTGAAAATAATGCCTGCGTTTATTTAAGAAGAAAACTTCAGAGAAAATAATAGACTTACAGTAACAGTCACACTGATACCAAGTGAAACAACTTGCTTTATAGATGGAATACATTCTACAGTTGTCGGAATCTTAATGTAGACATTGCAGCGATTGATTTTTTTGTGCAACCACTTAGCAGCTTCAACAGTCCCTTCTGTATCAAGCACAAGTCTGGGGGAGACTTGAACAAAAACACAACCATCTGCTCCTCCAGTTGCATTATAAATGGGTTCAAGTAATTCACATGCATCTTGGATATATTTTATTACAAGCTCCCAGTAAGTGTCCTCAACTCCTTTTCCCTCGTTGATAAGTTGCCTATGAAATAGCATAGTCAATGATTTTCCAAGAGATGCACGATACAGATACATGAACTTTCAAGATGAAATTTCTTGAAAAAACTCACACCAGTGACATGTTCCAGCTTTATACTATATGACTATGCAGCTGCAAGTAGCCAGCAGTACCAATTGTTGAAAAGATTCAACAAGAATCACAGTTCTATGCTAAAATTGTTAATCCCACTATAGGAAATTAAAATTCTTACATAAGTCATTGTAATCTGCACAAGTTCAAGAGAATAATATCCCACAACTAGTGTCCCATCTCTTGTTTACCATCCTCCCTGATTGCTAGCTTCTTCTGCTTGTTTACTCTCTCCTAGATTTGAATTATTTCTACTGTTTGATAATGAGAGACCCCCTTTAATCCTATCTCCTCTTAAAATTTACTAAAAAGAGACAGAATGACCCTCATTTTTCTGGTAGTGTTCAGTATTCCAACATAATATCCTGAGAACAAAGAACATCACAGGCCATCACCAGTCATCGGTGGATTTCTTCTAAAACTTTGTCAGTGGTTAAATTGTTCTTCTCCTGCTCTGGGAGGAAAGGCTCTGATAGTCATTTTGAAAGAGAACAAGATGAATCCGTTCCTATCAGATTTTAGACCCTTTGTCCCCATATGGAAACTGAACCAATTGCTCTTTAACAAGTTATTTACTGGGAGGAACTCTTCTTAGATTCCTAGTTTCTCTCTTTCTATCTAGACACAACTTGAAACCTCAGAGTAGTGCACTAAATTCAGCAAAGTTATTTGATGTTTTTCCAAGGGACAGACAATAGGTTATTATATAATAATTGGTCCTATAAATAGTTCTTCCTCCCAAATTCCTAGCAGTATATTTCTCTGAGCAACATGGAGACAGAAAGGATGAGCACTGGAAACTTTTGGGAGTCCCGGGATAGAAGAGAAGGGAAAAGAGGCAAGCATCAAATCACGGTGATAATGCCCCCTGAAAGGAGAGATTTTGATCCTTTTGTTCAATCTCATCATGAAGCAAGCATTGCTTTTGGTCAAGTAGACACTCAAATGTCAGATTCTATATGGGACGAAGGTGATGGTGGTAGCCAAGAGAAGCAGCTGGACAGAGTTTCACGGGAAGATATTCTTTCTCCAGAAATGCAAGGACTGACTGTCAGAGTTAATCTTCAAATAATTACAAAAATTATTTTAGAATCTTTTGTTTCAGGTATAAATCTCTAGTTTATAACCTCTTCCTGGTGCAACTATGCAACATATGCAAATTTTCCATCTAACAGTTTAGTCTTCTTGATGATGGCTCTCATGTCATAAAGACCGGTTACACATGCTTCTTCTTCTTCACATTTTGCTCACTCACTGCACATCCTCAAATATGCCCCTAATAATGATGAGAGGACATGGATGATATCAGAAAGAAATGCAATCCTTGATTTATATTTTTATGTAATAATTAATCTCATATGTATGGCAATGTCTCATACCCAACCACTTATTGCTATGATTGTCATAACTATTGACCTATTCATCAATACTTAACAACACTTTATTAGACTAAAACACAAGATTAATATCACCACATCAATATTGCATGCTGTAACTTTAGAGCGTAACTCCTATCCCTGACAAAAAATGGACATTAAATCCAACATGCTGATCAAAACAAAAACCTATAATAAATAATCCAACTTGACTAGAATTGTTCCAATGGGAGAACAAGAATATTACTTTCCTTGAACCGGTGACTAAGGATCATGTCTATCATGTCCTTCCACTTAATACTAATTTATAGCTAATTAAATCATATCATAGACTATTCTTGTTAGCAAATATTATTTATCATTAATAATAGTAATTGTAAAATCAACTTGGACACAAAGCAATCATTTTGTAGTTCATTTTATTGATCTAAGGACACAGTAGGCATTTTTCATCTAGATACAAAGAGAAATGTATTTCATACATTGACGTGATATGAAAAGATTTTAACTTCGATAAAAATGACATGACATCAATGTATACAACAAAGAAACCTTACATCTGTTACGAGGCAAGGAAAATTTCCAACTTAAACTCAAAAAAATCATAGGGCCAGCCTAGAAATTTACAACAAAAAAAATAAACTACCTCTGACAAATCAATCTCTGCTAGTGCTAATCCCTTTCTATAGAGTGCATCTGCTAACTGGTCATGGAGAGCTTCCATTTTCTTCTTGGTTTCCTGGATAGAGATTAGCAGATGTTGTAAGCATGTCTATAGTTCAATAGTTTAAAGTGATCTGCAGTCCAAGATTGAAAAAAAGGATGAAATCTGTATGAAATGAAATAGATACATACAGCTGCATCCTCGTCTTTAGATTCACTCTTCATTGAGAAATATTTTGCTAATTCATCTTTATCAAGAAGTCCTAAGAGAGTTTTCAAAGATCTTAATAATACCTTTTTATTTCTAACCCAATATAATAAAATGCTAACTCCTTAGCTACCTTTTAAGTGAATTTTCCTCTATAAAACGGTCTATAAGGTGATTTCTGGGGTGATGGCATAAAATAAAACACATTCTACCTAAAATCATTTTAGAAACCCTGCAATTTTCCTCTATAAAACGGTCTATAAGGTGATTTCTGGGGTGATGGCATAAAATAAAACACATTCTACCTAAAATCATTTTAGAAACCCTGCAATTTTCCTCTATAAAACGGTCTATAAGGTGATTTCTGGGGTGATGGAAATAAAATAAAACACATTCTACCTAAAATCATTTTAGAAACACTGCAAGACTTCAAGAAAGGAGATTCTAGAATGAGCTTATTCATTCATTGCTTTCTAGGAAAAGGGAAGGAATGATATGGCCGAAGCTAAGTTGCACAAAACATGTACTGGTTTCAGAAATAGGAACGTGTAGAAATGCAGTTATACAACCCCATATATATAAAATTTAAAACACATTATCTTGCAATAAAATAAGAATGATAAGTTAATTTGTAGGAGGTTTAGAAATGATATGGAGATTAAACGGTCTTCATTTACTATAAATTAGGGATTTTTAAACTTCCTATCAGTACCATACCCTTCATGGGCACTTGGGGATTTCTGAGAAGTTTTTGAGGTGTTTCCAAGTTTCCACAAGTTTCCAGTACTAGTACATGGGCAATTTAGGAGTTTCATGCAATATAGGACCAAAGTCTATAATAGGGTTATTGGACTTCCCTCAAAAGGGTGCTTCAAAATTTCAATTTCTCAATGTACTGGAGGCTTTGGATGAAAGTTTGTTACTCTCCTCGCATAGATTTTCCATAAATATCAATGGTTCAATGGATCTCCAGCTATCTTATTTAAATCCCAAAGGGATCTTCATCAAGGAGACCTGCCATAAGAGGTTAACTGGATTGGTGAAAGCAGGGGATTGTCTTAGCCCCCACCAGGGCTCAGATTTCACAAAAGTGGCCAGATTTCCCTCACAAGGGTTGAATTAAAGGCAGTATAACCATCGTGGCCATTTAGTCAGGCCAGTTGGCTTGAAAGCAGGGGATTGTCTTAGGCCCCACCTGGTTCAGATTTTACAAATGTTACCAGGTGATGACCATAGGTTTTCGAGATTAAGAATTTTATATGATTCCTCTAGAATAATTCTCAACCTTTCAAGGAGACCATTCTCCCTATCTCTCTATCATTATAGCCAAGGATCATGGCAGAGCATTAGAGGATGCTTAAAACAGAGGGGAGCTTCACAAGTTGATAGTGTCCTCACTTTCTCCACCAATATCCCATCTACAAAATGCAGATGATACCAGGTTTGGCCAAGAAACCTCTCCATCATGAAGCCTATGAAATAAAGGAAATCGTCTTATACTATAAAAGAGCATCCAGTGAAAGGATTAATGCTAAAAAATATGAGATATATTTCTTCAATTATAATGGTAAAAAACAAAGAATTTCATAACTGTTGGGATGCAACAGAGAACCTCTTCTAGGGAAATAACAAAAAGAATTTATGGAAACAAATGTTGGATAGAATCACAAAAGGTTGTCAAGCTAGAAAGGAAAATAGCTATCATGCATTATACTATTTTTGTTTTTTGGGTTCTACGGCTAAAATGACTCACTCAACTTCCCATTTGTATTACTTTATTGCTTTAATAGCTTTAACATGCACAATACTCTATCACGCTGACTCTTGTTACTCTTTTTTTTCTCTAATGTGCATCACCATATTAACTGGCGTACCAAATGAATTCTATTAATAGAAGTGTGAGATGTTCTATCATCGACTGGTGTATTACTTCATTGTCCACCCATGCTTTATTTATGTGCTTTGACCAGTAACTCACAATGATTCTAGGTAGTAAGATAGTTTTATTTCAATTGGAAATTCTATGTGTCACCCTCAACACATTTGAATTGCAAACTCTAGCAATCGATATTAATATTGGTCCAACTAAGGATCTAGGTATAACCCTTTTAACCTTTCCTTAATCTACAATTTTTCACTGATCGGTAGTCGAGTTGTCATTCTTAACCTTCTTGCTTTAACTTGATTCTAGGAATAAACTAGTTTTCAAAATCAATGTCTATTCACCAAGATCAGACATTGGATAACTGGACTATAGATGAGACAGAAAATAGGGCACCTCTCACACTCAACTCAAGCTACACTCACATCTCTTGCCCACCTCTCACACTCATAGTGCTGCCTGCCTTTATTCATGATTCATCCACTTTCCCAGCTGTCCCAAGAAATTTTATGTAGATTGTGAAGGTGTAAACATTGGGCTTCAAGACCAATATTTGCATTTCTATAAAATAAATTATGTAAGATCAAAGGTTATTTGAATCTTGAATACAAGATATTCTCTTGGAAAGAGTTCTTGATGCCAAGAGAAGAGAACTTCCTACACTTTGTGCAATTATAGGGGCCATCCTTGGTTAGGAAGTCATTACAGAAATACCATTGTAGACTCTACCTAGACAGGCCAACCTTGGAACAAACAATGATTCCCTCTTTAAGCAATGAATCATATGATGTGACATGATACTGTTTACTCTTTGTGGATATATCAACTAACCCAACTTAACGACTTTAATGGCTCAACTATGAAGCAAATAGTGACCCGATTTATTGTCCATAATGGGCCAGCCGCAGAACACAAAATGCCCCCTTACAGGGTGTGTCAACCCTACATACCCTTTAACAAAACAAATGCACTCCTCAACAGTGTAATAAATATTATATACGCTGAGATATACATCCATTGGATCTTAAATCTAATGATGTAGGTTCCAGCCTATACAACGTTAATTATTCTGCTGTGAAGTACATGTGAAGTACATATTGACAAAAAACTAACAAGACGGACCACCTGATATAAGAGAATGTTTTTTACACTTTGATTTAAAGGCCTTGATTCCCAACCAAGGATCAAACAATGACCCAAAATAACTGCCTTCATGGGCCAACCATGGAACAAACAATGGCTCTCTTTATTATTTCTTTCTTTCCCGTCATTCTTTATTTCTTTTCCTCTTACATTCCCATGATAAAGTTAATTCTCAATAGCATAAGGTTTCAAATAAATCATCCAGTTTGGTTTTGTTGCACCCACCTCAAGGTTCTTAAGCACTATTGTTCCTGTTGATGGCCAATTGTGATTTAGCCTTGAAGAATCAATCAACAATGGCGCTCCACTTGGTATATTAGAATACTTCATTATCCTCTCCACAGAAATCATTTTGTTTTCCACGTTGCATAGGTTTCATATGACCCAAGCCTGTACTATATTCAAATTCAATCCATATGTTACTGCCAAGCCAACAAGACCTGCACACAATGAAGGAGGATAAACTTTCTGAGAACACCGCCGTACCCTTGTTGGCATATGCAACAACTAGGTGTGCATTAAGCTTTCCAGGAATAGTCCTTACTTGGATCAATTTTTCCGTTTGGCAAGCTCACTAGGACTGTTAAAGAAGCGCGAAATACAAGATTGGATAGAAAATTCAAGCGAAGACAGGGCCACTCCATATGACTACATGGTATTTTTAATGAGGTACTGCTTGGCAGCGTTACTACATTTCATCTGATAGGGAGATGGCTAGATTGGTGGGAATTAGAAAGGCTCCCATCATACACCATTTTGTTGAGTCTCTCACAGGAGCAACCATAATAAGAAGTTCCAATCAAGAAACTCGCTTCATGGAGCAAAGTTACTTACTTGATACCAGAGGTAAATTGCAGTGACCGGTATAAAAACAACGAAGACCTGCCAAGCAATCTGAGACATGATTGTTACAATTCCTAATAGTTGAATTACTGCAAATTATAACCCTCCCAATCTATAAGGAATGTCCGTGTCTACAGTACTTTGATCTGTTAATGCCTATTGATAGAGAAGGGCGATTTCACTCGGTAGGAAATATGAGTTTTACAAGCTATTTCTTCACATCAATTAGACTACCAATCTCCATTATTGACTTGAAGTGGAATCAATCTAAAAATATTAAAACCTCTAATCTATAGCAATTCTATATAGATGCTGATGTTTATAGTTTGCATTCACAATTGTTGTTTAAATGGGCAATACAAAAGCATCACAAACAAACTATTTTTTCCTAAGTTATCTTTTGCTTATCAAACAATTTCAAGCTTGTTTAATACAAACATGTACTGACCCAATTCAAGATGCGTCCAGTTGGGGTTGAATCGAAGAAGGACATTGGTGCATGGAAGATGCATGTAAGCATGGTTGTGAAAATTCTTTGTGCAATCTCAATTGCTGCAGGTGCTAGAAGCAAAGACCTCTTATCAATACACATATGGAACTCCCTATTGCAAGTAATATGTAAACAAGAATGAGAACTCTACTGCTGACTGTGGACTTCTGGTATTGGGTTGGAGGGGAAGCCCAAGCCATCCAGTAATTGCTACTGATTTGCAGCACCTGGAATAGCATGTGTGCTGCCAATATGATAGGAACCAAGGCACCTTTATATGCTGCAATTATAAAAGAAGAGTAGACTTGCATTTTGACCTTCCCAGTTTCTCTTTCTTCTTCCTTTACAATCTGTTCAAATATAAATTCATTGATTCACGTCACTCGGTCCTCTGCATCCTCATTTGATATGGTTTATCAGATTCAGAGTCCATGGTATTGCAGAATCTACTTCTGCTATTGCCTGTTTGTGGCACTATCCCCCTAGCTGAAATTTGTGCTGCATCAATTGCATTCAAAGTCTACTGGTGTGCACCAACTAGATTTAATAAATACACACCACCCAGTATATCTTCATTCCTCCTAACTTGAACTATGTCTCCATCTTGCATAACCTGCAAAGTTGCCCAAAAGATCCCTAACACTTTTTCATGACTTGACACTAGCAATTTCCTATTCAAAGAGTAAATTGTTCTGTACATAAAGGTTACAAATTTGCAAGTGTAGAAAGTGGGCTCACCAGTATAAGGTCAGATGCAGATAAAAATTCTGCTTAATGTGTCACATATACCACTGTCTTCGATCCCAGAACTCCAAGAAGGAACTCATGTTAGATTATTTGGTAAACTAAATCCGCTGCTGGTTCTACTTATTATTCCATACCAACTTAGTTTATTTCTCCTGCAATTGAAATGGGTAGCTGATGTGATTACTGATGACGGGCTGTACGTTGTTCGCATATGAAGACATGAAGACTCTAGTGTAATGGATCTCCTCTGGTAGGTTGTTTAGAGCAAACCAGGGTATATATCCCAATTGCCCTTGGTCTTGAAGCGATAAGATCTAGTTGGGTTTGGTAGAGTAACCTGTCGTGCGCTGATGGTGAGGCATTGGACTATACATTCAAATAAAAGTGTACTTTGACAATATACTCTACAAATGCATTCAATCCTTCTAATTGGAGATGGAGAGCAGTACTTTAAAGAGATGAGCTCTTGTATGAGCAACAACAACACTAAAAGGGTCATCGAGAATATAGAAATCTGCATCCTGGTAGATTGCACGAGCAAGTTGTATTCTTTGCTTTTTTCTGCTACTCAAATTGATCCCTCTTTCTCCAATCTCTTTCTGATCCCCATGAGAAAAAAATTCTATGTATTTATTTAGAGCACATACTTCAAGTACATTTTCGTACTCGTTTCTATTCATCTTGTTCCCAAATAAGATTTTCTCTTCAATTTCCCCGCTTTGAATCCATGGAGACTCTGGAACATAAGCTATGGTACCATTGACCTTCACAATCCCTGACAGCTTGGGCATTTCTCCCAGAATATTGGACAACAAGTTTGACTTTCCAGAACCAACTGATCCACAGACTGCAACTTTCATGCCTTTTTCTTAGCTGCAAATTTATTCTCCTTAACGTTAGATCATTGGAGGTTGGATCCCATGAAAATTCTCCATGTTTGATCTCAACTACCAGGTCGGTTGAATCCCTAGGTATATTCTCTACTGCATTGCATTTCAGCTCTTCTTCCTGTACAAAAGTGGGTATTCAGTTTAATGACACGTTGCATTGAGAAATCATAGAAACCAATTCAGGCAGATTATATATAGGCACCTGAAGGATTTGGAAATTTGTTAAGGCAGAAAGAACTTTACCTGCTGTCAATGGAACCCCTAT
This sequence comes from Pseudotsuga menziesii, assembly GCA_001517045.1. Taxonomy (NCBI): domain Eukaryota; kingdom Viridiplantae; phylum Streptophyta; class Pinopsida; order Pinales; family Pinaceae; genus Pseudotsuga; species Pseudotsuga menziesii. The sequence continues at coordinate 10,377 of LPNX010477628.1, forward strand.
TAGGAAGCAGGTACCAAATGTAATAGCAGACATGAAGGTTGGTGCCTCCCAGAAGAGAAAAGTGACTGCAGAGGAGGTATACAGATATGTTTGTAGATAGCCTTGTTCAACCCTTCTCAGTTCTTGGAGCCTATGTAGATATAAGGTTTTTCAAGCTTGTAGTTTCAGTATCCTCATGCTCTTTAAGATCTCTGAGGTAGCCTTCATACGTCTATCCTTTGCCTCCATTATCTTACCCTGATATTTCTCTTGTAGTTTAGAGAAAGGGGTATTGCCAACCATGATTCCAACTGTGGCTACCAGCCCTGCAATAGACGACATGTCAATATTCTTGTATAGAATTACTAAAGCCAGGAGTACCTGTAGAGGGAGAAGCCATATATCATGCATGTACCAGGACAACTTTCCAATGTGTTCCACATCTACACTCATATAAATTATAATTTCACCAATAGTATGCTTCTGTCTAGACCTGTTAGATAGACACAAGCCTTTTCTATATACAATAGCTGTTAGTCCTGATCTAACCTACATCCCGAGCTGCTAGGCTCCAAAATACCATTGTTCATATCATACCCTACATTCATATTGCTCCGCAAAACCACATTCCATTCAGGAATATTGTCAAACACTTTCCTTGCATCCTCAAGAACAGGAGGAACCAAAAAAAAAAAAAAAAACATGTCATCCTTGCATCCTTTTAGGACTGCAATGAGCAACAATAACACTGTGAAGTGATCAATTATCCCCAAAGGTAAAATGACAACAAGCAAATATAGGCATGAACACTCACACACAAACGAATTCAATATCTGCTCTGAAACACACTATCCAGTGAGTTTGGTTATTCGGAAACGAGGCGTTCTACTAGAGGATTTGTAGGAACCTTCTGTAGATGCTAAGAAGGATATTCTTCATGTTTATCATATAGGGATAAGGATTGCATGGTTTTTACAGTCCTCAGTTTCACAGCTTATTTATACTGGGAGCTTTCTATCGTTATGGAGTGCTCCCCTTATTGTATCGATGTTCCAATATATTTTACCATTGTATTTCCTTTGCATAGATGCATGTCGGTCACGATTTTGATTCAGAAGCAAAGCAGCTGGAGACAACGAAAAGATAGGTTCATCGCAATATTATTTAGTATTTGTATAAATGCAAAGATTAGTTGTGTGAAATATTTATTGGGGTTGTGGATAGAACGCAGATTAGTTATTGATTACGCGATGGATGAGATTCATTATGCATGGAGACTATTCCCTATGTAATGTAGCACATGAAAACACTATAAGAATCCATGATGATTCAATCATTCAAACATCTTCTTATATATTCAGTCATAAAACACCAAGCATTATTTAGAAATCTATACTAATATAAGACTATATTATACAATATATACTATAATAAAATACTAACTATACATACTAGAAAGAAAAGAAACACTTATAACTCTTTATTACATATTTAATAAATAATACTAAAAAAATAATATACTATACTAATAGATAATAATCTAATATATATAATATATAATTGAATCTAATGGAATAATACTAACTGTACTAAACATATTTGGGTTTTTCTCTATGTATGCCACCAACCCTGCTGCTAATAGGTTTATTGTTTGGGAATGGATGGCTTATTCACTCCCAACTACGAAATGGACCATTGGTGGGGATTTGAATATGGTGGAGCGGGCGAGCGATAGAGATGGTGGTGTTCGCAGTGTTATTTCAAGTTTGGAGAAGCACACATGGTCTTGATGCAAATTTTATTGACATATGTTTGACCCTATTCGTAGAAAGAGAGATTTCAATTATGGGGTTGGTTCAGATGGTGCAATTTCCGTAAAGGAAAATATAAGGTTTATAGGCGATTGGATCACTTGTATGGGCTTTAGGATGGGATTATATTCTATGGAAATCTCCAACCAATTTCATTCCAATGGGATAATTAGTTATATAATCAGGCATAAAATAGGTGAATTTCCATAATTTACCAACCTTGCAAGTTTTCTGACAAGAAAATCATTGTTGAGGGTTTGTCAACCAGCGTGTTACCTCTTGCTCTTTACTCCAAGAAATTGCAGGGTTCTCACTCTTCTTACCATTCTCACATCAAATTTCTTGCAAGGTTCTCACTCTCTTAGCATTCCCAGCGCCATCTTTCCAGGGTTTTCCAGAGTCTGTGTTCCCAACTTTCCACTTTTTCATCCCACTCACGGCTAGCCTGCTAGGGTTCTCCAAACTCTGTCTTCCCATATTTATTCTCGGTCCTGCGAGTCCTATGAGGAGGAAGAGGACTTACGAATATACACACAAAGCCTTGGCTATGCTATTCTGCTCTGCTGTGCCGAGCTGATTCATGTAGGTTTAGGTATGTTATGAGGGAGTAAGCTATCTACCCGACCATTTGTACCGGGGTCCATCTGACGCCGTCACTGTCAGGTGATAGCTTACTCTGTTACCTTTTAGTGAGACCAAGAACAACCGATTCCAACACCTACTTTCACACCAAGTGTGCTCTCAAATTCATCCATCCATAAATTTATCCATGAAAATTCTTGTTTTTTAAGTGCAAGTTTAAAATTGTAAGTTTTGATTGGAATTTTTATAAAAATTGCAAATGTATGTTTAAAACTGTATAATTTTAGTCAACTCCATAAAAATAACTGGAAAGATATAAAACTTGGAACTTGGAACGTTTTACCAACTTCCTTGTAACAATTAATCGACTCCTTTGTTTGTTTTATGGAACTTGATCCAGGTTTAAACCTTGGATTCTTTATCCTTCATGATCACGGAGGTAAAAGTTTTAAACTAGCATACATACAGAACATTGGCGTTATCAAATCCATAACAATTGAATTTCAAATTACAATTTTTTAGAACACAATTTCAAATTAGGTGAGTTCAGTCTGTAGATTCAATTTGATTTGGTAAATTAGTATTCTTCATTATTGCATTATATCGGAGTGTAATAATAGTTTGTTGTAGAATTGATATGCAATGAAAATGCGAGAAAAGAAGCATCTGTTGTTCTTTTTCTCACTGTCACAGAAAGTTAATGGAGTAATCTATTACCGGACGGAGTCAAGTGGGCCCCGGTGCAAATGGTCGGGTAGATAGCTTACTCCTGTTATGAGTGGGAGTTATCAGGAAGCGGTGTATTATGTGTTCTGCAATATTTATTCTACTCTTATTCTTTAGTTGTGCTTGAATTTTTATTTTTTTTAAAGTCAGGAAAGCAACCAGTAGCTTATCAGAGTCCTAAAAGACCGAACGCTTTTTCCAAGAAAAAGCATTGATGAGTCCTTGACCTCGTCTGGGAGTAAAGAGATGATTTTTTATACAAGCATTGGTCAAACCCTGTCCCTGCAGGGCGTGCATCAGGAGCATAATTTTGTTGTTATTGGCCTCCATGTTCAGATGAATCACTCATTAATTTTGTTCCACCTCATTGTGGGAACATCGATGAGCGGATGCATAACCAACATAATCATATCGTCGCCTGCTTACCTGCATCAAAATTGAACCACCCTAACTAGGGATAATATTTTTCGCTTTTCTTCTGAGAACCACCCAAAATTCCAGGTAGAGGGGAGGGTTCTAGCCCCTCCCAGAAATGTAAAGTTAAAATTGCCTTTAAAAAAAAGTTTAAATCTGAATTTTACCTTTCCAATTAAGAAATTCATAAATTATATTAACATTTCAAAAGAAGCACAATATTTGAAATTACCCATCTATATAAATTTTTCAATATATTGAAATTCCTATTCTATAAAGTTCAACTCGTCATTCTACATATTGGAAATATGATAAATTATAATCACTCACTCACTCATGTCATGCACTCACTGCTTACTTGTGCAATATGACCAGTAATCATTGATGACTACAAGGCACTAGCCAATATAAAGTGTGGCAATGTGTCAACAACTACAACTATAACAAAAAATAACAACTAGTAGTCTACTACTAGGCCTAAAACGAGCTCAAAACTTTGTGCCTACTACCTATGTGAACCTCGCTACCAATGTCCACTATTTTTTCATCAAAATGAAATTCAAAACACCAGTTTAAGGAGTCCTCCTCTACAAGAATTCATTTATTACATGAATATCATGGACTCAGGACAATTATAAACAACACTCAATGTCATGCAAATACAAATAATGGCATGTAGCTAGGATCACAAACTGTGCAGAGGTCGATTTATGCATTGCTATAGAGAGGTGTCATTGGGAACAAGATATGGAGAAACAATGGTTATTAATAAAATTAAAAAAACAATTGTTGGCTCAATAATAGTCTTCAATTTGATGGGTGGCATGATCGTGATGTAATCTCCCTCCATCCTTCCAAACATTGTGGCTTCTCACAACATTTGTCCTGAGCGCCACCAAAATACATATAAAAATTACTTGTGTTTACATCCTCTTCCCTTTAAATCCTCAACTCATAGTCATAACTAATGATTATTAGATATGCACATCCTCACCTTATAATACGAAATGGGTCAAGGTGTAACCATAAAATATTAAACTTGTCAAGAGTCAAGACACAAAGAGTAAGATACAACTATAAGTAAGTATCATATTAAAATTTACCATATATGTCTTTAATT
>LPNX010477628.1:18098-56253 GCA_001517045.1 Pseudotsuga menziesii
AAATATTGCAATTTTTTACGAGGGGGTCTAAATATATATAGATCATTTTAGTGCTAGTGATCACGATGTCCTAGAAAGACACCAAATTGATGATGCATCTAATGTCTAGTCTCCTTTCATGCAATAGTGACTCCATTTTTCTCTTCATTCCATCATTTTGATCTCAAAAGAAGTCATAATTGAAATTGCAATGAGAGTAATCCATTGTCATCATTATATACACTTAAGACATACTCATAAATACATGATATTATTTGCTTTAATAGATTTCTAACCTACCAAAAATATCTATTACTAAAATGTCTCATGAATATCACTTAAGGTCACCATAAAAAATTATTTTCTCACCCATTTTCATTATTCCATCCCTAAATCTATAATTTGTAGACAATATTTTAATTGATTTTCTTATATATATATATATATATATGTTTGAGTTTTTTTTTTTTTTTTTGCATTTCTAAATTTAATTGATATATATACCAAACCCGCCAAAACCCAGAGAAATATTGAGCATTCCAAGAAGTCACCATTGAAGTAGTGCCAAAATGGTTCAGCCTTGAGAAATATTGAGCATTCCAAGAATTCACCATTGAAGTAGTGCCAAAATGGTTTAGCATATTTTGATGCGCCCCTTAGTGCTCATCTATTCCTTGCTTCCACTTTATGAGGTAGTTGTCCTGTTAATCATTGATTTGGGGTTTGGACATTGTAGATACCCATTCTAAAGCCAGTCAAAATACCAGTAGCAGAGACAGACACAAATAGCATCAATTATGATTCGTTAAGTTCCATAGCAATTGTTTTGCCCAGATATAGTTGAAGAAATAGTTGACCCTTGAATTGCTCCTAGGGGTGAAGCAGAGCATTAAGTTCAAGGGTAAAAGGCAGCTCTTGGAAATTCACTCCCAAACCACCCGCACCAATACATCCACCAATGACCTGGTAGGCTACAAAGGGAAACTCCCCACTTAGGCTAAATGGATATCAACAGACAATCTTGTTAGCAGCTTCCAAAATCTGAAGCAGAAAGTGGGGACACTTTCATCTAAACAGTGAGGAGTTGACATGTCCAATAGAATATACAGGTTAGATATAGGATTATAATGCAACACAAGAACAATGTTGTCATGTTAATCACTGATTTGGGGTTTGGGATTCTTGGACATGGGAATATTTCCAGAGGCCAGGAAAATATCTGTTGATCCATTGTTAGACTTGGTGGTTTATGTCCATAAGTTGCAATGGGCAGAGGTTTACACCATCTTAATAGAACTTGCAAGTAGGAATCTTGTGAATCTGGTAAACAATTGCAAGTGAGTCACTCATACATTTGTTGTCTTATTGATTATCCTTGATAATATTCTCTTGGGAATTTGGACTATCTTGTGACACAGGAGACTTATTCAAAGCTTCTTTGCATACTACAATTTTTTATTTTTTTATTTCAAGTAAACCTCTTGGGATATTCAATGGACGCTTCCCAAAAATTGTGGATGGAATCCCTAGTCATAATGTAATGCACTTAATCTAAAGGGAATCAAACAGTCTAACCCAAGGGATTTGAACCAAGCACTGCTAGTGAAACCAAATGCCCAACACCATCATGTTGACCTAATACATTATGTTATATTACACTGTTTGACAAGAGATGAGTGAATCTTTTTAACAACCAGTTAGTCATTTTTTTAGATGACATAACTACTTTGATTTACCTTTCAAATGCAACGTGAACTCTTATGGCAACAGCTGTGAGCTTTCCTTTATTCAGCATGATATGCTGCGAACATGGCTATCTATTTGACCAGGAAGGACCCTATAATTAATAGATGCAAAAGGCTTATTATGTCTCAAAAAGACGATTATATTCCCAAAACCTGGAAAAAGGCTGCAAAGTCTGCATTTGATGATGAGATTGTTTCCTTCCACACAGGTTTGTTGTACTTTTTTCTCTACCCTTCTAGTTGTTTGTCTGTTTTTTATTGTAAATATTGATTTATCTCACGTGATCAAAAGCATATTGAATCTTACATCCTACTTGCATATGGTATGTTTCTAAATATAATGATTTCTCTGTCAAGGTTCGATGGAGGAGAAGGATTGGTGTCAGATGGAATTTCCAAATGCCAAGGCTCTCATCTTAAACTTTTCTGCAAGTGAATACTTTCTTCCACCTTTCATGGAGTCAATGCCTAAATTAAAGGTTGTTATGATTGTGAATCACAATTCTAAATGTGCTACACTCAAAGGCATATCGGTCTTTACTTCATTAACTCGGTTGAAAGTTGTTCGGTTAGAGAGAGTAATAGTTCCTCCCCTCCAAGAATATTGTCAATCTTGGCAAAAATTAGAGAACTTATCCTTTATTATGTGTGAAGGTTTTGGGAATATGAGTACATTACATTTAGGGTTGCATTTGTATTTCCCCCAACTTTTGGAGATCACTATTGATCATTGTAGCAATTTGGAGGAATTTCTTGTGAGTGTTTGTAATATGCCTTCCCTTCAATGATTGTCTATCACAAACTGTCATGATCTTCTTAAGTTATCAGATGATATAGGAAATCTCAGCTCGCTACAAATGCTAAGATTGTCTACATGTTTAAGTTTAGGAAAACTACCATATTCAATTTGTAACCTTCAACAACTACAATTCTTGGATATTTCACTATGTGGGTGCATAAAACAACTCCCAGATGAATTGGGCCGACTATCTAGCTTGAAAGAGATTGATATGAGGGAGTGTTCTCGTGTGAAGCAGCTTCCCAAATCGGCTAGTGACTTAAGGTCTCTAGTACATGTCATCTGTGATGAGAAGATTGGACATCAGTGGTAAAAAATTGAGGCCTCTACAAATCCTCGCCTCAAGGTAGAAGTTGCAGAAGAAGAGTTCAACCTGGGTTGGCTTGATTATTGATTCAGTGCTATGTCAAATCAGTAAGTTTATATTTTACTTGTTTCATCTAGAGAGGGTTGTTGTTATTATTAAATTTGTTCAATGGGATAGAGAATTGTAAGGGTTTTTCGGCACTCTTTGTGAATGTTACTTCTGTATTTTGCTTCCTTTATTGCGCATATGTATTGATGATATGGAACATCATGATCCAAAGATCTCAAAATGGTTGCTTCATGGAAAATCATTTGTCTGTAGGAAAGGAAGTAGATCTTTAATCTTCTAGACTTTTCTATGTTGTTTGCAGTGCTCTTTCTTTGTTTGCGGATCCTTTAATGCTCAAAATGATTCATTCGCTCCATTATTAGCAAATGTCAAACTGATGATCCCATGTATTACAGTACTCTTCAATGTCTTCAGAAATCACACAGAACTCTTAAAGTTTGTTGATCCTTTAATGCTCAAAAGGATTAATTTGCTCCATTATTAACAAATGCCAAACTGATGATCCCATGTATTGGAGTACTCTTCAATCTCTTCAGAAAGTGCATAGAACTCTTAATATATATATATATATATATAAGCCAAACATAATCTACATGCAAGTTAACATATTTATGAAACACCTCTGGTAGTGAAATTTATTAAATCCATCACAGTAAAGCCAATATAATGTAAAACAAGGGCTGCAAGTAGCTTAGTCCTGTCGTTTAAATATTTTAAAAAGAAAAGTACATCTCCCATTATATCGCAATTTGAGTCAGAAAAGTCAAAAGTAGATGGAAATGGCCTTTTAATTATCGGTCTTGTACTATGCTAGGATAGATTCTTATAATTCACAAGCAACAAAATTTGTATGGGGTCAGCATATCATATGGATTAGAACTGTTACTATACAGTTGCATAGAACCTTTATAAATGCAATTAGTTGCAGTATTGATACAATCACTTTAGAAATAGATTCGAAGATTAAACTCCAGCACAATTCATCTTCCTATTAGAGATTGTTATTGTCGTCACAAACACATACAAAGCTACGTAGTCTTCAAGTCAAGTCATTTTCTTTATGTTGTGTCAGATCCATGTCAGATCACCCATTGTGATTATAAGCCATATATGGACTTCTTAAGGTTCAAGTTTGAACATATACATTATTTTATCCTTGAATCAAAATCAAACTTGCGTTCTTTGGTATTGGAACAATGTGTATTACTATAGACCTATGTCATAATGATATTGTTTTTTCTTTCTTTCATCCTATTGTCTTCTCAGTCATTTCCCATAGGGGTCACTAAAGGTTCCCAAAGAAAAGGGGAGGTGTGTGGGTGGCCAGTGGGCCCCTCTCATGGGTTTATGGGTAGAGCCCCCAAAAGAAAATTTTGGGTCAATTTTTCGTCTGATTGGTGCTTTTTAGGCTAATGGTATTTTGGTCCATTGTAAACTGATTTTGGTTAAGGAATTAGGGTTGTAATATAATCTCGATTAACTAATTAGGGTTTTGGATGCTATAATAATGTATTGTAAATGGTGAAGATAATACAATGAAATAGAGAGAGGAGCAGCTCTCAATTAGGCTAGTTTTCCCATTTAAGGGTTTCCAGGATAAATCTATGTAATATGTGTGTAAGGCATTGTTATTTCTTATGTTTTAGATTTTTTTTGGTATTGCTTTTCTTGCACAAGTTTATCAAAATCTTCATGTAAAGCATTGCCAAAATTGTTTTGAAAAATTTTACATTCAAAACACAAATATATATGTTAAAAGGAAAAATACATACTCCAGGAAGCTTAGGTACTTGTCATGTACGAAGCTGGCTTTCATTTGTCCCTCTAGGACTAGCAAACAGAGAACTATGCTAAATTAAAACGTCAATTCTAAATGAAGCATTGATAATACATTCAATGTCTAGTGTAATTCAGACGTAGAGCACATGAAAATAAATCATTCCATTCACAAGACATGAAAGTGTAATGTCATCAAGTTTTCAGGTCTCATCATTTATCAAATTATAAGCCAGGAAACTCAAATGAATCCAGTATGTGACAAATATAAGAGACTTCCACTAAACTCCATGTATTTTTGTTCTTGGAGAATACAAAATATGGTGAATTTATAACTCTCAAATAGAAATAATAAGCATATTTATATACTGTTAGTATCTCTAAAATATACATCCATGTTTTGCAGATATAATAAAGAGAATACCAGCATCTACAGAAAACCGGGGAAAAGAAAGAAATCTTGAACCAGATCAAACATCAGGCTTCAAAACTAAATCTCAATGAGTTTATTGAATAAAATTTATGAGCAAATGGATTTACATAGATCGCAAGATGTTACCAACTTCCATGCACAATCTTACAGTGCCTTGACAAATTGTCTTGATAAAATATTTGTTGTAGCATAAAGGTGCATGCAGAGAAGAATATAGTTGTTTGAGAATCCCGTAGATAGTTATTTTCCATACTCAGATTAGGTGTATTACAGATTCCCGATCTCCTAAGGAAGGCTACAAGATGCAAGGCTCCTGAAGCCAATGCTAAATTTGAACCTGAATCTAACAGGGAGTATTGCAGATCCCTGATCTCCTATCACTCCCAGTAATGTTTTGTTTGACTTACAACAGGCAACACTAGGAATCTATCTAGAGGGAAGCTCCAACATACAATACATCCATAGAGACACTTTCCATACTCCTGTTGGAAGCAGGAAACAAGGTTCTGATTACAAAGCTAAAGCTAATGTTGAATTTGAATCTGTATCTAAAAGGGAGTATCGGATTTATGAAATCTGCATGATTCTCTAGTTCTTCGAAATCAATGCATGCTACTCGCTTAGTTCCACCAGAATTTTTTTTTAGCTAAGGGAGATGGGGACATGGGTCATTCAAAAGTATACAAAATCATTTGAAGTTGTTAGTATATGTGACCTTCCTAAAATTATGCAATTCTATAGTTTTGAAGAACCAATCAAGCCTGTATGGATTGCTCTTTGGGTGATCTGTCCTTGAGTGATCTGTCTTTGAGCCTGTATGGATTGCTCTTTAGGTGATCTGTCTTTGAGTTCATTTCCATGATCGTTTCTATAGATCATCATCGTGTCAATAAGGATAATGAAAATGGAGAGGCTTCAGATTATCTTTGTTCCTCTCTAAACATGAAGATGGATCGTTTGAGGTAGCAAAAATTCTATGCACTTAAGATCCAAATTTCAAAGAGATAATCACTTTGGAAAAAGGAAAGCTAAAGCTATGTTAACTATTGAAATTTTGTCCAGTATTCTAGTTGAGACTCTAGCATATTTCCATTCCTTTGGCTCCAAGTTAGTCATTAGTGAAAGTAGTCCTTTTTCTTAGCCTCTCAATAATGGGAACTTGAAAAATGATCCAATAATCTTGAAGAACATTTTAGTTGATGAAAGAGCACTTAGCGATTCAATATGCTGCCATTTAACATGCATCTAGTAGAATTGCTGCAAGTTCTATGCATGTAACGGCCTTCTTTAAACAATATCATTTTAGGTACTATTCCATGTATGGACATGTGGAGAAGCTTGCAGAGGAGATTAAAAAAGGTGCAGATTCTATGGAAGGTGTAGAGGCTACTTTGTGGTAGGCTTGGATTCTGAAATGGACCTTTCCTTTCTACTATTCAAGTAATTTTCGCGTGTGGCGCCTTCTCAAAGAAGCTATTAAACAAAAGTTAGATATCTATAACCACAATATTCACTTATCAATATCCTACAAAATATCCTACAAAAATGTTTTTAACCATAAGAAACAAATACATAAGAAACTATAATGGGGATTAAATGCTTACAAGACTTGACTTTTTGTACAGTTCCCTGGAAAGGTCCACATCATTGACCTGCATTGACGAGAAAGAAAATAAAAAACAATGCTAAGGCGTAAAATTTCTATCTGACCATTTGCACCGATCGAACGACCAACAATGCGTGATGTGAAAGCTCGCGCGAGTCAGATCGTCCGATCGGTGCAAATGGTCGGATAGAAAGTTTACTCCCATTGGGAGTAAACTTTCTATCCGACCATTTGCACCGATCGGACGACCAGCAATGCGTGATGGGAGTAAACTTTCTATCCGACCATTTGCACCGATCGGACGACCAGCAATGCGTGATGGGAGTAAACTTTCTATCCGACCATTTGCACCGATCGAATGACCAGCAATGCGTGATGTGAAAGCTCGCGCGAGTCAGATTGTCTGATCGATGCAAATGGTCGGATAGAAAGTTTACTCCCAAAAGAGTGATAAGTAAAGACTAAAGGTTATACTTAGTCCAACAACATTGTCTTCTAGGTTGTAACAAAGAAATGGCAAGTGTATCTTCAAAGACAAGCAATCTAAGCACAGACCAAAAGCAAAGCAAACGATTCTATTGTTGAATAAAGTGCTTATTTTCAGGTAAGTATCCAATACATGTAATTAGTAATTACCACTCGTGTAGGTGCTTATATTTTACCTTTCAGATTGTAGGGGGTGCTTTGAGATAATTATGCTTCATCTTTTAGATTATAGGGAGGATGCATTCACAATCCTGAGTGTCACTACTCGATTGTACATTTTTGTTCCCATTGACTTATTTTTGGTGATTTGTGGGCATTAATAAAACCCCAACTCAGCTAAGATCCTCCACAGAACTCTTTCTACGGTTTTGATTTCACGTCAACGGAGCGCAGGTATTCCCACTGCGTTCATTAACACTATACGGAGGAGGAAGAGCTCAAATATGGAGATTAAGTGTACTGGAATCGCTGCAACAGCGGGGGAGAGGAGACCTCACGTTCTTGTAGTCCCATTTCCAGCACAGGGACATATCATTCCTCTGCTCGACCTCACCCACACTCTCGCCTCCCATGGCCTCGCTCTAACGGTACTCACAACTCCTAAAAATCAATCCCTTTTGAATCCTCTTTTGCAGAGAGCTTCAACAGAGGGCCTTCCTATTCAACCTCTTATTATTCCCCTCCCTCCTATCGAAGGAATCCCCCCTGGATGTGAAAACGCGGCGCAGCTTCCTACTCTTCATCTCTTGGGGCTCTTCATCTATTCATTAAAGGAGCTCGCTTATCCAATAGAAGAATGGTTCCAAGTCCAGCAACAGAGGAAGAGCTCAGATGGGTTCGGTCCTCCTGTTTCCATAATTAGCGATTTCTTTCTCGGATGGACTCAGGACACAGCTACCAAGCTCGGGATACCCAGGATAGTATTCCATACCTCTGGTGCTTTTGTTGTTTCTCTCAGCTATTCTTTCTGGCAAAACATGCCTGAATTAGTGGAGTCTGGTGGCGATACCGTCCATTTTCCCCAACTTCCTCATCCTGTTAGTTTTCCTAAGCATCAAATCTCCCCTTTTGGACAGATCTACAAGAGATCGGATCCTGTATCTGAATTCATAAGAAATAGCTTGAATTTGAATGTGAAAAGCTGGGGTACTCTTATCAACACTTTCTATGATTTAGAATCTGTTTATATAGACCATCTACACACAGTTTCCGGCAGGCCTGTCTGGTCTGTGGGTCCTCTGCTACCTCCGGCTGTGTTCAAGGTGACGCAGAAAACGAATATGATCGACAGAGGTAAACCCGCTTCAATCAATGAATCGGCATGCCTCCAATGGCTCGATTCCCGGCGAGAGAAGTCTGTTATTTATATTTGCTTTGGTAGCCAGTCCTGCCTTTCTAATAATCAAATCGAGCAGATGGCAGCAGGGCTGGAGGCAAGCGAAGAGTCCTTCATATGGGTTATCAGGGATCCGCCTAGCGGTATGCCTGCCGATGAATATGGTGTGCTTCCCCAAGGTTTTGAAGAAAGATTGAAGGGAAGAGGTCTGATAATTAGAGGTTGGGCACCTCAGCTCTCGATTCTGTCACACCCCTCTGTTGGGGGTTTTCTTACCCACTGCGGGTGGAATTCTATACTGGAGAGCATCATGCTGGGAGTGCCACTGATAACATGGCCCATGACCGCAGATCAATATTTTAATGCTAGGCTATTGGTCGAATATCTCAAAGTTGGAGTCAGGTTTTGTGAAGGTGCCACCACAGTGCCCAACAAAGATGACTTGAGAATTGCAGTCAAACAACTGCTGGCAAGAGAAGGAGAAGAAACGAGAAGAGCAGAGGATTTCAGGAAGATGGCGAGAATGGCAACGCAAGAAGGGGGAACCTCCTGCAAGAACATGGAAGCCTCCGTGAGTGAGATCAAGAAGCTGATCCTGCAACCTACTTAATCTCTGGATAGCAAGGTAACAAATCCAATGTCAAAGTATGATGACTATTGCTAATGTTCTTTTCATGGAATCAAGATAATACTAATGTTTGATGTTTTCTTTTAGACTGATTCATTGAAATTGGCTTAAGAGTTCTTTTTTGGAACCTAAGTACATGAAGATTTATCTTGTGAGTAATATCTTATCATGTTTAGGTTCATTTATAAAGAAGGAATTTTTAATTGTAAAAAATAAGGTCAATTTATGGTAAGTATTGTAATTGTGATTACAGAATAAAGAATATATTGTAAAAATAAGGAATTTTTTAATTGAAAATAGGTATTGAAAGAGGATCAAATTTGAGTAAATAATCATAATGAAATTAAAAGTATTCTTTAATATCTTATGAACAAAACTTTATTACTAAGTAAATACCCTATAAATCTTTTTAATAAGAAACATAAAAAAAATATAATCTTATTATTTAAAAACAAACATTACAATGCCTCCTTGTATACCGTTTGGTTGATCCAATCTAATACGCCCCACAATCTCTTGGTTCTAACTGTTCTTATAATTGAAGATCACTGCTGATCTTTCAGCGACTTTGATGATCTGCTTCGATGTGGTTACATTAAGTTAAATGCCATATGACCAAAAACAAACCATTTCTACCGCATCCTCACTATTTCATACAAAATTTAAAATTACATCTGCTGTGAAATCTTGTATATTATTCACACAATTTTCTGATGCTTCCCATTGATTGATCTACACATGTTACATCGATTGATCTACACATGTTTTACTTTTCTGAAGAAACTATTGATGCTTCTTTTATCTTTCAGTGTTCTTCTATGTACTGTTTCTTCTGATTCTCTGTTGTAACTGAACAAACAAAATAATGAGTTAAATGCATATTCGAAAATATCATAAAACATTATATATTATACAGTCATGTAGATCAAAATTAGAAGTTAAAACATCAACTCAACAATTTACTGATACAAAATTGGGTTTGATCATTGTTTTCAAAATAGTCAATGGAATTTTATAGAGAATTTAGCAAAAACAAATTTGATAAGAACTTCATTAAATTCAGGATCATGTACACATTGAATTGATTTCGATTTTGAACTGGTCAAGCTTAAACACACTAAATAGGACTGTATTCTAGTGATGCACGATGATTATCTAGATTTAAATATTCTCTGACACAGAGCCTTGAAAATTAGGTTCTTGATCATATTTGACAGTATTCCATGAAAGTGGAAAATACTCCAATCACGTCTTTTCTGTTTGTGATCCTATGCATTTGAATCCCAAGTTTGACTACGTTCTGTATATGATTTTCGGGGAAAGTAGAAAACACTTCCACCTTTGACTATGCATTTGACTACGTTCTGTATATGATTTTCTGTTTGTGGTCCTATGCATTTGAATCCCAAGTTTGACTACGTTCTGTATATTTAATACTGAAATATAAATTCCATTATGCTATACTAGCATATCTACATAGTTTGTGGTTGGATCACGTTTATAAAAATCAAATGGTTAATAGATAGTTATGAAATGGAAGACAATTTAGATTTTTTTTCTCATGTTTTTCTAGTTAAACTGGTTCAACTATGAGTTATCCAGGTTGATCTACATGTTATCACCTACATTTTTACTAAAAATCCATTTATCCAATCATCAATTTCAACAGTATACTTGTTTCATCCTCATCCATAAATAAAAAAACATAAACAATAATCCACCTCAAATCTCAAATAAAAACTTAAAAATAATTTTAATATATATAATTTAAATATAAATATTAACATTAACTTTCATGCCAAAAGTTAAATAGCATTCTCAAATGGAATGTACACTGCCCGACTTTTATCCTACTCAATTGTCATTCGATTTTCCGAAAGTGGACTTGTTATTCTGTTTTCATCGGTCGATTTCCACAGTTGTCTTGTTGGTGGAGTTTCCCATGGTCCATTTGTTTGATTTTACTAAGGGATTTTTCTGTCTTTTGTTTGGTGATTTTAGAGTCATAGCTCTCCTTATTGATTAGAACTCTGAACTCTGTTACTAAGAGTTTTGATATATTCCATACTTACAAAAATTATTTAAATTTTGATTTTGATTTTTTTAAGTAAATTAAAATGAAATTTTATTGAAATAAAATTATAAAAATAATTAAAATTTTGATTTTTGAAAAAAAAATAAAGTGAAACATCTTTAAAAAATAGATAATTGGTAAACTGAGTTTATTCACTCGTTAATTTACTTGATAGATCTACTATCAATCAATCACTCTACAATATGGTTAAATTAGATTTTAAAAATATGTTTTGTTTGAAGTTTTTTAAGTTTTATTAAATTCACTTAAGTATAATGCATTGTTTTAAATCCATGAATACCAAATACAAACATTAAATTTATTTTTAAAAGTATAATGCATTGTTTTAAAACCATGAACAGTAGACACAAATCCCTATCCCAAACAAATTTAACTTGTATGAATAGCCTCTTTGTGTGAGAACAAAAGATTTAATGTTGTCCTGGTACTGAAAATTTCTACTAAATTATTACTACACAAATCAATACCTAAAATACAAGCATGATATTTTCTTCTCAATCATATACAATATCATAAGCTAGATTGGAGGTAGGCCATGCCAAAGAAGCCATTGAGAAGCATATGGTAGAAACAAAGAAAATCATGGTTGAGTCTAATGGGAGAGAGGGTAAATCGATGGCATCTCTGAGAGAAGTTGAAGCCAAGGCCAATCACAAAAGAGGAATTAGGAAGGACCAAGATGAAAGTAGCGAATCTCAAGGCCTCTCTAATAGACAAAGAGAATGAACTACATAATCTCAAGGAATAAAATGAAAATCTGAAAAGCATAGAGCTTTCCATTGTAGAAAAAAATGAACAATTGGAAAAATCACTTGGCAATGTCCCAAATTCCAACTCTTAAATTTCATTGGAAGGTAATGATTCAATAACAGGGATAATTTTGGGGCGAATTTTAGCCCAATGGGCTATTTTTCCATGTTTTTCTCCCAAAAGAGATTCGCCATTTTGCATTTTTTGAAGCCCTGTTTCGCCCATTTTTTATGGGGTAAATTTTTTCACCCTAAAAATCACCAAATTATTATATAAACGATATAAAATCCTTGGAAACTAATTTTTTTTTTGAAAAATATCACCAATCATTTTATAGTTGGCGTTTTAAGAATTGGTAATATTCGCCAACATTTATACACTTTTAAATAATTATGGTTCCTTAAAATCATCCCTGTTCAATAAACAAAAAACTCGAGGAGACAGAAGCTTGTACACAGGATAAAATTACACAGGCCCTTGCAAAAGTTAAGGCTACTAATGCTAGGGAGGAGGAGGCCATAGAGAAAGCTAAAGGTTGTCAATATTGAGATGTAAAATTATATAGCGAGAGAGAAAATGGATCATTAGAGCACCTTGAGTTGCACAAATTGCTAACTTGTCCATGGAAGCATAAATGAAGATATTGAGGATACAAACAAAGCAATGGAAAAAAGAAGCAGATGTAGCAACAACTCTTTGGTAGTTTCCCATAATGGTGAACTAACTGGAAAATTAGTGAAAAGATCAATCTATTTGGATATGCAATTATAATCATATTTTGATGTCCTCGACATGATATTGACATCTCCAATAATGTCAGATGACATGGATATCTCACCAACATCAAAGAAAGAGAATGATATGTTCCGAAAAAACAGAGTTTTGTGGAAAATGTTGAAGTTTTAGGGTTTTTTCATAAAATTGAAAATTTTGTACTTTTAATACAAATTTAAGCTACAAAATATTACTGAAGTTAGAGTACAACAGTATTAATCAGTCTAACTTTAATTTTCATCTCATTCAACTTTAACACTCCCTTAGAGATCAATGTGTTAAAGTTAGGGTTTGAAACAATAAATAAATAAACACAAACATTTAAAGTACTGTTGAAAAACATAAACAACAAACTATACCACTGAAGTAAAACATAAGCAATATGACGAAAAAAAAATTAGAACTTATTTGATTGTGAGGTCCTTCCTTATACTCATAATATAGTTTTCAGATATGATCTTGTCTCTTAGAGACAAATCACTAAAAGGAACAACTAACTCAGCCTTACCCGAGGGTAATCACATATCTAAGAAAGAGAGAAAAGTGACGAGGAATAGGGTCGATCAATTAAAACAGAGGGTACATTATATCCATAACCAAGACAGTCAATAAGAGATCATTGATGAAAGGAAACCACAAAGAAGACTATAGTAGTGGACGCAACCACCAGGAGGCAATAGGTACCCTCAAATAGTTCCCGCAGGCAATGGCAGCCTACACATAGGCTGCGGTACTCTAAAGACATTCCGCATAAGTAGTGGTAGCCTCCACACAAGCAATGGTTCCCTAAACATATTCCACATAAGCAGTAGCAGCCTCCACACAAGCATTGGTACCCTAACACAATCCACATAAGTAGTATCATCCTTCACACAAGTAAAAACACCCACAAGCCAACCCACAGAGGTAAAGGCCCACCTAAAACAATACAAGAGATAATTTAACAAGGTAGCGACTCAAGAAACAGTCCAACAAATAGTAGTGACCCACACAAACAATCCAAGAAGTAGTCCATTAACAAGGTAGCGACTTGCTGCTGGCTGTGATAGGGTTAGCTGAGCGCGTGAGGGTAGCTGAGGTTGCGTAGAGAGCATGGCGGCGCCTGGGGGAGGGGAGGCCGCCCCCCCCCCGTCCATTTCTGATGAAGAAGCCTTCAACAGGCTTTTACACAGCAGAGGCAAGAAAATCTCTCCTCCGGAGGTCTCGAAATTCATAAAGAAACTAGAAGAAATACCAGAAATCTCCCTTCCTGAAGAAAAACCAATGAAAATAGCTCTGGCATTGGCGAAACGAGGTCTCGTGGGTCAGTTCATGGGTCTATGGCCCTCCACCAAAACAACAGACGACTGGATACAGAGAAATTGGAAGCCCAATCTGAAACAGGGAGTGACTTGTTACCTGGTAGGGCGAGGGTTCTTCATTTTTGAATTTATCTCAGAAGAAGACCGAGACTTAATCTTTAGGAACGACCCCTACTTCATGGGGACGCAAGGCTTATATCTGAACAAATGGATGCCAGACTTTGATCCCTCGGTCGATCTCCCCAAGGAAGTGTCGGTGTGGGTCAAGCTCCCTAACCTCCCGGTGCATTGCTGGGACATCGATTCCCTACAGAGGATAGGGAATGGAATCAGGCATTTCATTGAAAAAGCTGATAATAAAGGCCAATACACCTGTGCCAGAATTTGCGTTGAAGTTGACCTGGAAGCCGGTCTCCCTGAGGCAATAAAAATAAAAGTCGGATCTTGGACCCATTACCAGAAACTGGATTATGAGCACCTGCCTTTCAAGTGCAGGAATTGCCAAGAACATGGACACTTCCAAAGATACTATCCCAATCTTGCTGTTGAGAAAGAAGACGTTGAAGGATGGCAGAAAGTTAAAAAGGGGAAACTCACGAATATTCCCAGAAGTAAGGAGAAAACGGCCCAGGTTCGTCCAAAGGAAGGCAGACCAAAAACTTCTAATCAGGAAGAGCCTAATGCAGCCCAAAACCATGAAAAGATCCCAGATGCTAAAGAAGTCCGGGCACCACAAGACCCATTCGATCCAACCCATCAATCCGGGGTCGCCAGTCCTTCCAAAGAACACATCAGTTTAGGCTCGACAAGAGCTGATACCTCTGAGGAAGGTGACACCGAAGCCAGCAGCCAGTCAGGTACCCCAGATCAACCAAAACGTGGACAGAAGACAGAGAAGAAGAGAAGGGAAGAGCAGTCCTACAAGGACGTGGTTCAAGGCTCTCAACACACCATACCTGAAATGATGAACACCAGATCCGGGCTGAAGCTGGGAATGACCCCGAAAGGGGGTCACCACCCTCCCCCAGGTAAATAATGCAGTACGTCTCCTGGAACTGCAGAGGACTAGGTAGCCCCCTAAAAGAAGAATCTGTAAGGGATCTAGTAAGAGTAATGATGCATGAAGTCCTACTAATCCAGGAGACGAAGCTGGAGGAGGATGCTCTTCTCTGTGCAAGAAACTTGTTTTGGAAGAAAGGCCCGGCTAGGGCTGTAAGTGCAAGAGGAGCCTCGGGAGGCCTAGCAACCTTCTGGGACTCTGCAAAGCTAGATCTAATTGAAGAAGAAGGAACCACCCACTGTTTATTCACCAAGCTGCTTCATAAAGACTCTAGCAACCATGTAAGTCTCTTTAATATTTATGTCCCTGTCTCTTTTGCTGAAAAAAAATATTGTTGGGATTCCTTAAAACTGTTTCTTAATCTCCACAAGCCTGAAAACTTAGTGCTGGCTGGAGATTTAAATGTAACTCTTGCTCTGGCCGAGAAAAAAGGGGGTTCAATATTGAGGGACCCTGCAAGAGAGTGGGTGGAAGATCTAATGCTGGATTGGGACCTTGAAGACATCACCCCTGACAAAGGAAAGTTCACCTGGTCAAATAAAAGGATAGGACCCAGTCACATTGCTGCCCGCCTTGACCGTTTCCTTATTCAATCCTCCTTCCTAACCCTAGGGCTTTTGGCCTCCTCTAAGATCCTCCCACATTACACTTCTGATCATAATCCGATCTCCCTTTCTATTTATCTTGAAGAAAGGTTTGGTCCTATCCCTTTTCGGTTCAGCCCAATTTGGGTTACCCAGGAAGGCTTCCTTGACATTGTTTCTAGCTCCTGGAAAGACACGGTTCATGGATCCCCTTCCTTTGTCTGGGAAGAAAAGCTTAGAAGACTCAAAGTAGCCCTGAAAGACTGGGCTAAAGGACTGGGTTCTCCCATAGCTGAAAGGAAAAGAGCCCAAAAGGCCTTGGAACGACACTAGTTAATATTGGAAGAGTCCCCTGTCACTCCTGCTTTGTTATTTCGGGAAGTTGAGCTACAAAGGGAATACCATAAAGCCTGCAGAGAGGAGGAAACCTACTGGAGAGTCAAGTCAAGAATACTTTGGCTTCAAGCTGGAGACAAAAATACCACGTTCTTTCACAAGCAAGCCCAAGCCAGAAAGATTTATAATTCCATTAATGAAATCCAGACTCAAGGCCAAGTGATAAAGGACTTTAAAGTCATTAAGGAGGCAGCCCATTCCTTTTTCAAAGGTCTTTATTCCGCCCCTGACCAGGACCCTGTGGAGCCGAACTCCTATCCTCTCTCAGAGATCCCAAACTTGGTAAATGATGAGGACAATCAGCAGCTGAATAGCCCTATCAGCATTAGTGAAATTAAGAAAGCCCTTGACAAAATGGACCCAGACAAAGCTCCAGGACCGGACGAGTTCACAGCTCGGTTCTTCATATCTTGCTGGGACATAATAGAAGAGGACCTGTATAGAATGGTGAAGAAAGCTCAGAACTGCAACAAATTAGGGGGCAACACAAATTCCTCCTTTTTGGCCCTCATTCCAAAAGAAAAAGGAGCTAAAACCTTCAACAGATTCAGGCCAATTTCCCTGTGTAACACAGGTTATAAAATCATAACCAAAATCATGGCTAACAGAATTAAAAGAATTCTGCCCAAGCTGATACCGAAAAACCAAGGGGGGGTTTGTGAGAGGAAGACAGATATTGGATAACATTATCTTAGTGCAAGAAGCCATCCACACCAGCTACAAGAAAAAAGAGAAGGGTATGGTGGTAAAGCTGGACTTGGCCAATGCCTTTGACAGAGTCAGGCATGAGTTCCTTTTTGCAGCCATGAGGAACTTTGGTTTCAATCAGAAATTCATTATGTGGGTCAAATCTTGCATCTCAGCCCCTTGGATTGTCCCGCTGGTTAATGGGCGTCCCACTAATTTTTTTCAGGCCTCAAGAGGATTAAGGCAAGGCTGCCCCCTCTCCCCTGTGCTGTTTTTCATTCAAGCCACTGTCCTAAGCTATCAACTGAATAGAAGTCTCCAAAATAGGTCTCTTTCAGGCATCAAAATTGTCCCAAGGGTCAAGGAGGTCAACCACGCCCAGTTTGCTGATGATACGCTCCTATTGGGAGCTGCCAATCTCATTACAGCCAGGAACTTTAAAACAGAGCTGGACAATTACCGGAATAGCTACGGAAGTGAAATAAACTTCCTCAAAAGCAAGGTCTACGCCTGGAACTGCTCTCCTCATGAAACTCTGGAGATTGCTCGGATTCTTGAAATGGAAGGAATCACCACTTGGGACACCTTTACTTACCTGGGCATTCCTATTTTCAAAGCTGCTCAAAGAGTTTCCCATTGGCTGCCAATGCTGGACAAACTAAAAAACAAGATTCTTGCGTGGGGGGCATCTTGGCTCAATAAAGCTGGAAAATTGATATTAATGAACTCAGTCCTCACCAGCCTTCCAATCTTTCAATGCTCGGTTCTGCTAGCTCCAAAAACTATCACAAATAGGATTAATGAGCTGCTTCGTCGATTCCTATGGGAGGGTGGCCGGAATAATGAGAAAAAACTCCATCTAGTAAGCTGGGATAAGATCACCAGGCCAAAAATGGAAGGAGGCCTTCAAATAAGAGACGTGGCCACCCAAAATCTTGCTATGGGAGGCAAAATTCTTTGGAAAATGATCACAGGCAGAAAAACCTGGAGCAAGCAAATTCTCAAGAAGAAATATTTTACAGGAGATAGGCATAGATGTCTTGAAAGAGCAACGAAATTGCAGAAAGGCTCCCCGGTGTTTTCCCTCTATAAAAGAGCTCTCCCATTCTTCACGCCAAAGCTCACGTGGTCTCCTGGCAATGGGGAAAAAATCAAAATATGGGAGGACTCGATCCTCGGGGAGCAGCCTCTCATCAATTACAGCGATATGGGCAATATTAAAGAATGGCTCCACGCTAAAAATTGCAGAACGTTGATGGAAATCTCAGCCTGGAACAATGATGAGGACAAGTCTTGGGCAAACTGGAACCTGGGCGATTTCCCCCATGAATTAGAAGAGGAAGCTGCTACTCTGCTGAACTTATTGCAAGGAAAATCTCCCATCAGTGCCAAAGCCAAAGACAGACGCAGCTGGGGAACTCGTTCTGGCACGTATTCAGCAGCTGAGGGCTATGCTGCGATTTTGGAGGTGCCTTGGGTCCCCCCCAACCCTGGGCCGTGGAAAGCATTATAGAAATTCGCCTCAATTCCAAAAATTGATATTTTTACCTGGACTGTCCTCCATAACAGCATTTTGACAGGAGAAAAACTGAAAAGCAAAGGCTGGGAAGGGCCATCCCGGTGCCCGCTGTGCAACCAAGCTGAAGAAACCATCGATCATTTGTTCATTTCCTACGAGTACACTAAACAGATTTGGAATCTCATGCTAGGCTCAATCGCTCTTAGCCGGCCTATCTCATTCAAGGAGCTGATCAGTAGCTGGATCTCTATCGCCCCCTTCAACTTCAGCAAAAAAGATATCCTCAAGCTAGCGTGGATGTGGACCCCGAAGTTTCTTTGCTGGAAAGTTTGGCTGGAAAGAAATAACAAAATCTTTAAGGAGAAATGCAGACTCCCTCACCAAGTGGCAATTAAGGCTAGGACCATGCTCTCTAAAGCTTTGAGCACCAAGTCTACACTCAGAAATGCGGCTACCCTCTCTCCCGAAGAAGATCGCTGGTTAAAGGAGATCAATGTGAACCAGCATAACAATATAGCTACCAATCCTCCTCAAAAGGCCCTGTTGGGAAATCAGGCTGGAAGAACAGGAATTCATCAAGTGGAGATCAGCCCTGGAAGATTGGTGCCTTTTCTTTGATGGGGCCTCGAAAGGGAATCTCGGTCAAGCTGGAGGAGGAGGCATTTTTTTTTATCCTTCCGGCACCCCCTGCGTGTCCTATGCCTGGGTCCTAGGCCACGCCTCCAACAATCAAGTGGAGTATCTTGCTCTGTGGCAAGGGCTGAATCAAGTTAGAAAGATGAACATTCAGAAGTTGACTATCTTCGGTGACTCTAGGTTGATAGTCAAGGATTTACATACTAAGAAGATGACAACCGATATAGGCCTAGCCCACACTCACAGAAAAGTCATTCTCATGCTTAAGCAACTTAGAAATCATAAGGCTTACCACGTTCTAAGGAGTCTCAACAATCTAGTAGATGCTGAAGCAAACCGCGGTACTACCCTGAGTAAGGGTTAGCTTATAGTAAACGGTGAAATATCAAATCACTCGCTCCCCTAAGGTTATAGAGGCTTGATCTTCCTTTTCTATAGGGCACATCCCAGCTTCCAACAGCATAAATCTGACCTGGTTGTCAAGCCGGAAAAGAAGTTTAGTATAGCAGCTTTGGAAATGAATTGTACAGGCCCTGGCAGCCCATTTGCCAGTCTCTAATTAAATTTAACCGTTTTCGTAAAAAAAAAAAAAAACAAGGTAGCGACCCACACAATAGTCCTCACACTAGATGCTTCCCACATTAATAGCTCACGACCCTAGTCAAAAAGTCCAAAAACAGGTTGGAAACACACCTACATAGGCTCACGACACCCTTAGTAACCCTCAACATGTCACACCACCCTTACACAGGCTCACGAAACCCTCACACATAGGATTGCCACCCTAAACAGTCCTCACGACACCCTCAACAAGTCATGGTACCCTCACACAAGTTTATAGTACTCTCAACCAGGCTCGACAACCTCAGAAACAAGGCACTCTTACGATTTCAACGAGCATATAAAAAATAAAAATGAGAGAAAAAAAATCAACATAGAAACAAATTTAAGATAGACACACCATATTTACGTGGAAAACCCAAAACCGAGAAAATCCACCATAATAGATATATTATCTCCCTTTACCTAATTTGGCCAAGTCGGTCCAAGTGAGCTAGCCACTACTCACCTCCAGGACAATTTAAAATGGATCCTCCTAAATCCTTATAAAGGTTTCTTTACAAGTAATACCATAGGCCCAAAAAACCCTGCTAAGACCTAAACCACCTTTGACTCATTCTCGAGTCAAGGTTAACCCTATGAGGTACATTAGCCATAAAACAACAGACAGACAACCACGTGTGGAGATTGGAAGACACCAAAAGTTGATGGAAATATCAGGGATAAGGAGTAGGACCTAAATTAGCGGAGTGGACAAGTAGAATCAGTATAGGAACCCTAGACGTCAAGCATCAAACCCAAATCAGACATAATAAATTAGATCTAAGACTTTCATTTCTTTTAAGATCCCTCACAATAAGATCTTGATCTCATATTAAGAAATTTCAATATCTTCTAGAAGGATCCCCCCCTCTATTATTTCATTGACTTTAGGATTACCAGAAGTTAGGTCAAGACATCCTCTAAAGTAGGAGGGTTACCAAACAAAAACATAAAATAATATTATGATGTCTTAGAATAGAGTACCAAGGTTATGGCTAAGGGTAGGATGACCCAACCAAGGAGGGATGCTAGATCAAGGGTCAAGAAAATACCAAACCAAATACAAGGAAAACCATAAAACAAATATGGGTACAAAACCTTTCTAACCATAGACCAAAGGTGTAACAACAAGGTGGTTATACAACCCTTTTACCCACAAGGAGGGGAAACCAATCTATCTCTCAAGGCATGTGATCTATAAGTGTTCCAAACAATAACTGAAAGTTCATCATCAACATATAAGGAAGGTTCAAACTGGATGATGTGATCCTCTGGTCCTCGTGACTGCTCCTAAGGTCAAATGCTAGTGACTCCAACAAGGGGTGGCCAATCCCTTAAGGAAACAACCTATCTCAACCATCTCAAATACCTAGGAGAAGAGGGAATCACACATCATCATGTTGTTTAATTGACCAAGATCCACTTAGTTAACTGACAAGGTATACACCTATAATACCTACTTGGTCCTAGACCAAGAATCTTCCTGGTCCCATTCCTGGATGTCTTTGTCTCTTCCTGGAGGATCTGTTTGGTCCTCATGTCCAAGAAATTGTCCGTTCCTTGACCAAAATGTCATAGAGACAAATACATGCCCTAGACACATGCTCTGGACTTTTACATGGCATCAACTTGTGTGGTCTTAGGCCAGGAACCCCGGTAGACTATTGGATGCCCTAAGGTACTTGCTAGGGACTTACACTACCTGATTAATTGACCGAGACCCCTATTTAATTGACTAGGGTTCCATTTAGAGAATGTCTCCTGCAGCTGCACTATCTTTAACACTCCCTCTCATCAAGAGAGGCATTCCTGGAAATATTAAGCTTGTATCAAAATACGTCATCATGGGTAGAGGCTTAGTCAACACATTGGTAATCTATTTATATGATAGACATAGTGATGCTTAATGTATTTTCTCTGCACTATGTCCCTATCATAGTGATACTTCCTCTCAATGTGTTTCGACCTATCATAGAATACATGATTCTTTGAGAGATTCAAACAACTCTTGATGTCAACAGGAAGCTTGATCTTATAGATCCATTTGAAAGTTACAACTAACTTCCCTTGTGGTTTGAGAACCACTTCCCACACGCCATTTTCCATTATTAACTAGAGATCTTCAATCATAGAACCTTTCCAAACCTGATGTTTGGATGCCTCCTCATAAGTGGAGGATCCTATATCAATGGCGTGGATCATCTGAAACATCAAACCAGAGCACCTCTCAATAGGCTCATTAAAGTGATCTACTGAATACTCCCTCTCCTCATCTGAAAGAGATGACTCATGTACATGTAATTCCATGTTCGAGTCACTAGAATAATTTATGGAGCTTTCTCTACTTTTCTTTTTTGAAATCCCTTTCTACTGGGGATTGTAGAGCACAAATGGATCCCTCTTGATCTCTAAGCTTACCAATTGTTCCTCTATAGTAATTTCACATACCCCAATTTCAATAACATTTTATGTTTAAGAAAAAATTATATTTTATCTTTATTGTAAAGCTTATGACTATTGACCAAGTAGGGGTCAAGGATGATTGTAATTAATTATGTTGAATATTTTATTATTTAATAAATAAAAGATGAGACAAATAGCGTAAGGAGGTTGTTGAATGAGTGTACACTGACCCACTAGGAGGAATAGATTGAGGTGAGAGCAAACTGACACATGGCGGCATCCTCAATCACTTCTAGTTGTTGCAGGGGGAAACTTCCCTAGTTTTGTGGTGATGTTCCCCAAGAAAGTGGAATAGAGCAAGTGGCTCATTAATTAAAAAACTGACCAAAAAGACCTAGGCATGCATATATCTATCCATCGAATTCAGCAGGGGGGTGTTCAATTTCTTACCTTGTGAAATTTCTGAAGTTGAGAAAGGAGCACAAGAGATTCAATGAGGGGAAAGTTAGAAATGGATTGAGTGTTTAAGACTACATTAAGAACTAGTGCAGCTTGATAGTTGAATTCTTTATTGCTAAGGATAGAAGTACTGCTATTAAGTTGCAGGGGTATTGATTCCCATTTCTTCACACAGTGCATTCATCCTGGTGGATCAAGGGACAAGCTCGGGGGTCCTAAGACAAGAAATCAAGCTATATTCAAGAAAAGGTTGGGTGGAACAGGATCCTTGGGATGTTTGTTTCTTCTACAAATTAACAGGTTCCATTTTGTTATCTTATTTATTTCTGTCAAAGCAAATTACTAGAATGAAAGCAGCCATGTTTAGTTTTTCTATTAGTACTTAGATATTTTGAATCTACTAGTAGAATGCTTAAGTCTACAATTTGTTCAGGAAATTTTATTTGTATATGATTATTAGAATAAATGAGTCTAGAATTAGAAATGATTGATTATCGGAGTAAAATTCATTTCTACATTTTTCCACTCATCTTGCGATGACGTACTCTAGTACATAATGATTGTTTTAGAGGTAGATAGGAATGATTATACATGGATAAATGATCTGAAACTGTTATTGAATTGAAGAGTTTACTTAGAAATGTATCAACAATATTTTCTTCTGATAAGTTACTAGCAATATCTTCAAGTAAGCGTTTTAAGAATGGAAGCTTTTTATTGATATTTTTCAGCTATTTAGCATAATAATCCATTACTAGAACTTAACCTTTTATGCAAAAACCTATAAGAACATTACATATAGTCCTTTATAGTAAAATTTTGTCACACAATCATTTAACTGTGTGAAGTATAATACATTAACAAATATTGTAATAAAATCTATTTATTACACTTAGTAAAGAAAACCACTCGTTATTTTAATACTTAAAAACTTACACTATAAACACATTACTCTAGTTATATTATAATAAACAATGCATAGTTAAAACTCCAATTGTTTCTTTTAAAACATCTAACAATGTAAGTTCACGATGAACAGTCAATAAGCTGAAAATGGCTAACATTGTAACACCTATTGTATTATAGTACACAAATTATGAACTTAGTAAACCAAACTGTAAACAACCAATATAACATTAATATTATTATTCATATTTGTAAACTGTTATTTCTGAACCCTACTCATTAATACAATCCTTTATATTCATTTACAGAACAAGAAGATTACTACAACTAGCAATTGTTTTAAAATAATGAACTGTATATTTAAGATAAGGTCCAATTCTTAACCCTTAAAATATTTATCCAACAGTTAAGTAAGTCGAAGGATAGATCTCTAGCTCTCCCAATTAAAAGAGAAAGCTATCATAACCTAATTATTATTTATACAAATATTGAAAATCAAAAGATAATAATCTAGCCTAAATATCAAAACTTTTTAATAAAAATCAAACCCTAGGTTCATCCTTGCGGTATTGTTTGCATAATTAAAATTTCAAACAACTAAAATTACCAATGGCTTAAACCAGTCACAACTGTAGAATAATTTATAACCAATTGTTGTCATCACAGAAAAAAACTATTTACCAAAATGAAAGTACTGTAACTATAAATGCCAACAAATATTTACACTACGGCCGTAAGCTTTGCCCTTAAAAACAAAAGAATTATAAACAAAGTCTTTTAATTTATCAAGAAATTAACCAACGGTCGCCACATTGTATTACTCATATTACCAAAATGCCTTAACTGTTCATGGTCTCGAGGGTGTTACAATGGCTGAGCAAGAGGCCAAGGAAACTTTCACATAACGTACTTACAACATGAACAACAAAAACAAAACTCTAGAACAATATTTTTTTACCCTAAACCATTTATTACAAGAGCTGTAGTTCACTTGTGAAACCCTAAGGGTTATCACTAAGAACGACCATACAGCCTCTACCATTATCCAAAACAAAAAAAAACATTTTGCCATAAGTATTTTGAACACCGCAGTAACAGACTATCAATACGATCACGATCACTGCAAACACAATCCATGAAGGGTACCCAAGGTTGGGACCGAGGCTTACCAAGTATTTCACACTCACACCTTTCAACTCAGAGATTCGCCTTTAACTTTCGACCGTGTAATGAAAAGCAATCTCACCTATCACCTAACAACAACTGTTTAGAGTTATTTAGTATACAACTTGGCATTGTATTTAAAAGAAAAGAAGAATGCTGGGAGGAGTCTATACAACTTACCATCTTAAATGTTGAGCTCGAAGAATCAATGATGGTGAAGAACCAGAGTTCAAGCCGGCTAACTCCACATCAAATAAGAGTGACCATTGTTTTAAAAATTGAGCTCAATGAAACGATGATGGCAAGGAACCAAATCTTCAAACCTGCTAATGCCACAGATAAACAAAGAATGGCAATTGTTGCCGAAGGCTGAGGAGGCCGAGGGCTTGTCAGCCTACTCCTCCATCCCAAAAACAACCAATTGATTAATCCAAAACACATTTTAGGGAAACTTGAATGTCACTGCTTAGGGTTTAATGCCAAAACCCTCCACCTAGAAAGCATCCACTGCATGGATTCCATTACTGTCGAAATTCTTTTGGTATTGAAATAGTTTTGAACCTGAACGTTAAACCCTGCAAAGTATGTAAAGTAATATTATTATTTTTGTTAAGAAATAGAAAAATTATTGTATGCATTGGTTATATGCCTAGATTAGTTTCATTGAATTTGTAGTTAGTTTCTAGTTGCCATTTTAATGATGTTAATCTTTCATGCTTAGGGTAGTTATGGTTATATTTTATAGTTAATCTATAGTTTCCAAAATAATAATGATAATTTTAGGGCTAGGAAGTTCTAGGTAGTAACATGGTTAAAGACCATAGTTGTAACACAATAATAATGAATTCAGGCTTCTAGTACCACACCAACTAAAACATGTTTGATAAATAGTCTTTACTATAGGCCTATGAATTCTTACGCTTTGATGTTTTAGACAATAAATAGAGTCATCGTGGTAGTTGAAGCTTAAGTGTAAGGATTAAAGATCTTTACTAACTTACTTGTTTAGTCTTCCGAGCCTTAATTTCTTACATTGTAAACCTGGAAGTAAGTTTTTACCTGTGAATCCTGTACAAGCATCGGATCCACGTTAGCTTTAAGAAAAGATAAGTAAGCCTCAGGCTAACCTCAAGCTCCATTCAGTAAGAAAATAAATAACCAATAGAATCATACACATTCTTACAAACAAACCAATGATCATAATTCAATAATTTGAAACTCATTAACTTTTGATAAACATTTTATTCAAGACTGAAAATCACTATATATTGAATACAGTTAGTAGCATGTGACTTACAAGTTAGTACATAAAATTATGTAGCATTTTAGTTACAGTTAGCAAAAGGGAATTACTCCTAAGTTTCTCTTAATATCTTGACTTGTAATCTATCTGTTAAACTAGACTAAAGTTCATTATTAAACTATCATTTTGACTATGATTTAGCATTTAATATCACATAGAAAAATTTTAATTTTTTGTGAATTTTTGGGGATGTTACGTATGGTATCAAATCCCAAGTTCAGACACTAGGCCTGAAGTGGCTCAGCACACGTAAACAAAAAGTAAATAGAAAGTATGGATAATGATTTATGATTTTAAATGTTGTTGTACAAAATATTTTCTGAATTAGATTTACATGTATGGAAGGACTCGAAGAGTATGCTGAAGAGAGGTCCCTGCTAAATGAACAAAATAATTCTGGGAAAGAACCTACTAAAGAATATATAACTAATAACTCATCTGAATTACTGCAGACAGTTAAGGATCTAAAAACTAAAATGGAGACTGTTAAAAAAGAAAATGAGAGAATCCTAAGAGCTCAGGAGGAGCTAAATCAATTACTATTGGAAAAGTTTCATAATGAAGAAAAAGCTAAACAAATAGAATCTAACATTACGTCCTATCAACATAAGGGTAAAATGTCAAAATACTCTAAAATTGAAAGTAGTTCTTCTTCTGAAATTAACTGTAACTCGCACAGAAAGAAACACCAGTATTTAGTAGCGAGAGTAAGTATCGCTCTAGAAAGAAGAAGTACAATCCCTATGAAGATATTTCTGGGGAGTTCAAAAATATTAAAACACCAAATTTTAATGATGAAACAAAAAAGGAGAGGAAGCCGAAGCATCGCTGTCCGATATGAAAAAGTACTTTCAGATATATAATTATTCAAATAAGTTAAAAGTGAGGATGTCAATATATAACTTAACTGGAAAAGTTGACATCTTGTGGCAGGACATAAAACGAGTTAAGGGCATAAAATAGAAGAATATAAATTAGAGCACTTTTAAAAAGTACTTTAAAAAGAAATTTCTGTTGGAGCAATATTACAATGAACGAGCTAAAGAATTTTATGACTTAAAGTTGGGAACCATGAGTATGAAAGAGTTAAATAGTAAATTTTTAAGCTTACTGTGATATGTGCCTTATATTGTTGATGAAAAACCCAAGGTACAACGGTTTATGAGTTGTTTACCTTTTCATATTAATGATAGAATTGAATATGATAATCCCAAGACCCTTGAAGAGGCCATGCGAAAAGCAAATTTCTGCTATGAGCAGAACTAGAAAAGGGAGAACATGCCAAACTGGAAAATAAAAAGGGCTAATAATTTTGAACCAAGAAAGAAAATTTTCACACCTAATCGAAATTTTGGGCATAATAACTCACGCAATTTTCCTAACAAAAATTTTCGAGGAAATAATTTAAAAAGTAACTCACAACAAAACCCTTCTGTCACAAGAAATAAAGAATTTACAAATAATCATAGTAACTATGTTAAAAATAACGAACGTAAGGAACTGATAAAATGTTGGGAATTCCAGGGATCTCACTATGCATCATTCTGTCCTAACAGGAAGAAGATCGTCAACAACATTTATGCTGTGCAGGAAAAAACAACGGTTGGTGATTTAGCGAGAGGGATACCCAGAATCAATGCAACGCTAGAAAACAGACAGGTTGAATATCAGACTTCTATGGTGGAAGTAGATTGTATGCTGAACCATAAACCTATTTCTATTTTAATTGACCTAGGGGATAGCCTAAGTTATGTCTCTCCCCGTTTAGTAGAGAAAAGTAAACTACCAGTAGATAAATTTGCAAAATCATGGTTGGTTCACTTGGTTACAGGAGCAAAAAGGAAAGTAATTGATTTTGTGAAAGATTGTATGTTATTTATGAATCAGTTTGAAACTTCTGTAAAGTTGAATGTATTTCCGTTAGGCTCCTATGATGTATTAATTGGAATGTATTGGTTGGAACAACATCGAGTAGTATTAAATTGTTTTGATAAAACTTTTACCTGTTTAAATAATGAAGGAGAAATGATAACAGTAAAAGGAATTCCTAGGAAAACAAAAATCAGACAGATTTCTGCCTTACAACTAAAAATGGTTGTTCGGAAGGGATGTAAAGCTTTTTCTGTAACTATAACTAATGAAGAGCACATTGATAAATAAGACAAGCTAAGATTAGAATATATACCAATTATGAGATGTTATTCGGATGTATTTTCAGAGGAAATTTAGGGATTGCCTCCGAAAAGGGAGCTGAATTTCACTATTGAGCTGGTACTCGGTGTGGTACTTAACTCCAAAGATCCTTACCAGATGAACATCCTGGATCTTAATGAACTAAAATCACAATTAAAATAACTGATAGATAAAAAGTACATAAGACCAAGTGTGTCTCCTTGTGGAGAACCGGTCGTTTTTGTTGAAAATAAGGACGGTACTCTGCACTTATGCATTAACTACCGCCAGCTTAATAAAATGACAATTAAAAATAGATACCTGTTTCCCCGCATAGATGATATGTTCAATAAGTTAAGTGAAGCAACAGTATTTTAAAAAATTGACTTAAGATCCGGTTATCATATAGTCCAGATTAAGAATGAGGATATTTTCAAGACGACTTTTAGGACCCTATATCGTCACTTTGAGTTCGTTGTCATGCCATTTGGGCTAACTAATTCCCTGACAGTATTCATGTGTTTAATGAACAATGTATTACATAAATATCTAGATAAGTTTGTATTAGTTTTTATTGATGATATTCTAATCTATTCTAAGATTAAAGAAGAGCACGAGGAACATTTAAAAATAATTTTACAAGTGTTAAGGGAACATCAGCTATATGCCAAGTTCAGTAAATGTGACTTCTTCAAAGATAAAATACAATATTTGGGTCACATAATAACTACATATGGGATCTCGGTTGACCTAGATAAGATAAAAGCAATTAACGAATGGTCGACCCCAAAGGATGTGACTGATGTACGGTCATTCATGGGGATCACTGGGTATTGTCGAAGGTTCATTGAGGGTTTCTCAAGGGTTGCGAATCCCATAACTTCTCTTCAAAAGAAGGGGAAGAAATTTGAATGGGATAAAAAATGTGAAGAGAGTTTTAAGAAATTAAAAGAATTGTTAACTACTGCACCCATTTTAAGAATTGCGGATCCTAACAAGGATTTTTTTGTATGCACTGATGCATGCAACGATGGTCTTGGTGGGGTCTTAAATCAAGAAGGACATGTAATAGCGTACGAGTCTAGGAAACTTAAAATTCACGAGAAAAATTACGCTACTTACGATCTAGAATTGGCTGGTGTAATACATGCATTAAAGATGCGACGCCATCACTTGATCGGGAGAAAATTTATTTTAATGAGGAACAATAAGGGTTTAAAGTATATGTTGGATCACCCAAGTTTAAACGCAAGGAAAGCTAGGTGGCTAGCTTTCCTTAGCGAATATGGTTTTGAGATCCAACATATCAAAGGAAAGGAAAATAAAGTAGTTGATGCTTTGAGCAGAAATGTAAGATTAAATTTTATGGCAGCAATTAGTACTTACAAAATAGATTTAGAAGATCAACTCGAAGAAGGAGTAAAATTGGATGAAAATTACCGAAAATTGCAAGCTAAAGTGGCAGAAAATGTAATTGAAAGTTTAAATATAGGTTACAGTCTAAATGAAAATGGGTTAATAATTTATAAAAATATATTGTATATACCTAACGTACCTAAAGTTAAATTTCTAATTTTGAATGAAATACATAAAAGTCCTTATTCTGGACACCTTGGCTATCCAAAAACAATAACTATGTTACAGAAAGATTAGTTCTGGTCGAATATGAAGAATGAGTTGGTAGAATATATTCCTAGATGCTTTGAATGTCATCAGGTTAAGATTGAACATCACCATCGAGTTGGTTTATTACAGTTGTTACCAATTCCTAGCTGGAAATGGGAAATAATCAACATTGATTTGATTACAGGTTTGCCTAAATATCAAAACCTGAATGATTCAATAATGGTAGTTATTGACAAACTCAGTAAGGAAACCCATTTTATACCAGTAAAGACCACTCATAAGGCTGCTAATATTGCTGAAATATTTATGAAACAAATTTTTCGTTTGCATGGAATTCCAAAAGTTATAATTTCTAATAGAGATTCTAAATTCACTTAAAATTTTTGGAAATGTTTATTTAAAGGACTAGATACTATTTTAAATTTCAGTACATCTTTTCATCCGCAAACGGATGGGCAGACAGAAAAGGTAAATCAAATTTTGGAAGATATGTTAAGAATGTACATAAGAGAACAACCAAGTAAATCAGAGAACTACTTACACTTGGTTGATTTTGCATACAACAACTACTACCAATCTTCAGAAAAATTCAGCCCATTTGAAATTTTCTATGACAGAAAATGCAATACTCCCATCTCATGGAGTAACCCCGTTGATAGGCTAATACTAGGACCCAAGTTATTAAAGGAAATAGAATTAATCGTGAAGTAGGTACAAGGTAATTTAAAGGTTGCACAGGACAAACAGAAGACCCAAACAGATCTTAAACGAACTCAGGAAGAGTTCCAGGTGGGAGAACATGTTTTCATTAAGGTAAAACCTAAAAATAGTTCCTTAAAATTAGGGAGTTGTGCTAAGCTAGCACCCAAGTATTGTGGGCCTTTCAAAATATTATCCAGAGTTGGACCGGTGGCATACCAATTGGTCTTACCACTGAATCTTAAAGTTCATAATGTTTTTCATATTTCTGTTTAAAAAAAATATGTACACGATGCTACTCATTTGATAAATTGGAATTATGTATAGGTGGAGCCCGAAGAATATTTTCTGGTGGAACTAGACTGTATCCTTGACAAGAGGGAGATCTTGCTTTGAAATTGAACCATTGGGCAGGTGAAGGTGCAATGGAAGCACCTTAGTCTAGAAGAAGCAACCTGAGAATTGGAGAGTTATATGCACAAAGCATATTCAATTTTGTTCCAAGGAAGCTCAGAGGATGATGAATAAAGAAACATCGAGGATGATGTTGGACTTAAGGGGGGGTGTATGTCACGTACCCCAATTTCAATAACATTTTATATTTAAGAAAACATTATATTTTGT
This sequence comes from Pseudotsuga menziesii, assembly GCA_001517045.1. NCBI lineage: Eukaryota > Viridiplantae > Streptophyta > Pinopsida > Pinales > Pinaceae > Pseudotsuga > Pseudotsuga menziesii. The sequence continues at coordinate 49,024 of LPNX010477628.1, forward strand.
ATTTATTGTAAAGTTTATGACTATTGACCAAGTAGGGGTCAAGGATGACTGTAATTAATTATGTTGAATATTTTATTATTTAATAAATAAAAGATGAGACAAATAGCGTAAGGAGGTTTTTGAATGAGTGTCCACTGACCCACTAGGAGGAATAGCCTGAGGTGAGAGCAAACTGACACATGGAAGCATCTTCAATCACGTCTAGTTGTTGTAGGGGGCAACTTCCCTAACTTTGTGGTGATGTTCCCCAAGAAAGTGGAACAGAGCAGGTGGCTCATTAATTAAAAAACTGACCAAAAAGACCTAGGCATGCATATATCTATCCACCGAATTCAACAGGGGGGTGTTCAATTTCTTACCTTATGAAATTTCTGAAGTTGAGAAAGGAGCACAAGAGATTCGATGAGGAGAAAGTTAGAAGTGGATTGAGTGTTTAAGACTACATTCAGAACCAGTGCAAATTGATAGTTGAATTCTTTACTGCTGAGGACAGAAGTACTGTTGTTTAGTATTTACGTTAAGTTGCAGGGGTATTGAATCCCATTTCTTCACGCAGTACATTCATCCTGGTGGAACAGTGGATAGGCTTGGGGTCCTAAGACCAACAATTAAGCTATCTTTAGGAAACGGTTGGGTGGAACAGGTTCCTTGGGTTGTTTGTTTATTTTACAAATTACCATGTTCCATTGTGTTATCTTATTTATTTCTGTCAATGCAAATTACTAGAATGAAAGCATCCATGTTTAGTTTTTCTATTAGTACTTACATATTTTGAATCTATTAGTAGAATGCTTAAGTTTGCAATTTATTCAGGAAATTTTACTTGTATATGATTATTAGAATAAATGAGTCTAGAATTAGAAATGATTGATTAATGAGTAAAATTCCTTTCTGCATTTTTCCACTCATCTTACGATGACGTACTCTAGTACAAAAGGATTGTTTTAGAGGTATATAGGAATGATTATACATGGATAAATGATCTGAAACTATTATGGAATTGAAGAGTTTACTTAGAAATGTATCAACGATCTTTTCTTCTGATAAGTTACCAACAATATCTTCAAGTAACTGTTTTAACAATGGAATATTTTTATTGATATTTTCCATCTATTTAGTATAATAATCCATTACTAGAACTTAACCTTTTATGCAAAAACCTCTAAGAACATTACATAGAGTCCTTTATAGTAAACTTTTGTCACATAGTCATTAAATTGTGTGAAGTATAATACATTAACAAATATTGTAATAAAATCTATTTATTACACTTGTAAAGAAAACCACTCGTTATTTTAATACTTAAAAACTTACACTATAAACATATTACTCTAGTTATATTATAATAAACAATGCATAGTTAAAACTCCAATTGCTTCTTTTAAAACATCTAACACTATAAGTTCATGATGAACAACCAATAGGCTGAAAATGGTTAACATTGCAACACCTATTGTTCTATAGTACATAAATTATGAACTTAGTAAACCAAACTGTAAACAATAAATATAACATTAATATTATTATTCATATTTGTAAACTGTTCTTTCTAAACCCTACTCATTAATACAATCCTTTATATTCATTTACAGAACAAAAAGTTTACTACAACTAGCAACTATTTTAAAATATTAAACTGTATATTTAAGATAAGGTCCAATTCTTAACCCTTAAAATATTTATCCAATAGTTAAGTAAGTCGAAGGATAAATTTCCAGCTCTTCCAATTAAAAGAGAAAGTTGTCATAACCTAATTATTATTTATACAAATATGGAAAATCAGAAGATGATCATCTAACATAAATATCAAAACTGTTTAATAAAAACCAAACCCTAGGTTCATCCTTACGGTATCGTTTGCATAATTAAAATTTCAAACAACTAAATTTACCAATGGCTTAAACCAATTGCAGCAATAGAATAATTTATAACCAATTGTTGTCATCATAGAAAAACTATTTACCAAGCTGAATGTACTGTAACTCTAAATGCCAACAAATATCTACACTATGGCCATAAGCTCTGCCCTTAAAAAAAAATAATTATAAACAAAGTCTTTTAATTTATCAAGAAATTAACCAACAGTTGCCACATTGTCTTACTCATATTACCAAAATGCCTTAACTATTCATGGCCTCGAGGGTTTTACAGTGGCTGAGCAAGAGGCTGAGGAAACTTTCACATAACGTACTTACAACATGAACAACGAAAACAAAACTCTCGAGCAACATTTTTTTTTACCCTAAACCATTTATTATAAGAGCCGTAGCTCCCTTGTGAAACCCTAAGGGTTATCACGAAGAATGACCATACGAACTCTAACATTATCCAAAACAAAACAACATTTTGTCATAAGTATTTTGAACACCACAGTAATAGACTATTAATACCACCACTATCATTGCAAACACAATTAACGAAGGGTACCCAAGGTTGGGATCGAGGCTTACCGAGCCTTTCATGCTCACACCTTTCAGCTTAGAGATTCGCCTTTAACTTTCATCCGTATAATGCCAAGCAATGTCACCTATTACCAAACAACAACTGTTTAGAGTTATTTACTAGATAGATTCGTATTTTCTTTAAAAGAAAAGAAGAATGTTTGGAGGAGTCGATATGACTTTCCAACTTAAACGTTGAGCTCAAAGAATCAATGATGGTGAAGAACCACAGTTCAATCCTGCTAACGCTATGACAAACAAGAGTGACCACATTTTTAATGATGGAGCTCGATGAAACGATGATGGTAAGGAACCAAATATTCAAACCTGCTAACGCCACAGACAAACAAAGAATGAAAACTGTTGCAGAGAGCTGAGGAGGCTAAGGGCCTATCAGCCTACTCCTCCTCAAAAACAACCAACTGGTTAAGCCAAAACACATTTTAGGGAAACTTGAATGCTGCTGCTTAGGGTTTAATTCCAAAACCCTCCACCTCTCAAGAATCCACCATGTGGATTCCACTACTTTCGAAATTCTTTTGGTATTGATATAGTTTTGAACCGGTACGTTAAACCTTGCGAAGTATGTAAAGTAATACTATTACTTTTTTTAAGAAATAGACAACTTATTGTATACATTGGTTATATGCCTAGATTAGTTTCATTGAATTTGTAGTTAGTTTCTAGCTACCATTTTAATGATGTTAATCTTTCATTCTTAGGGTAGTTATGGTTATATTTTATAGTTAATCTATAGTTTCCAAAATAATAATGATAATTTTAGGGCTAGGAAGTTCTAGGATTACGATGGTTAAATACCATAGTTGTAACACAATAGTAATGAATCGAGGCTTCTAGTACCACAACAACTAAAAACATGTTTGATAAATAGTCCTTACTATAGGCCTAGGAATTCTTACGCTTCGATGTTTTAGACAATAAATAGAGTCACCGTGGTAGCTGAAGCTTAAGTCTAAGGATTAAATATATTTACTAACTTACTCATTTAGTCTTTCGAACCTTAATTTCTTACATTGTAAACCTGGAAGTAAGTTTTTATCTGTGAATCCTATACAAGCATTGGATCTACATTAGCTTTAAGAAAATATAAGTAAGCCTCAGGCTAACCTCAATACCCCTTCAGTAAGAAAATAAATAACCATCAGAATCATACACATTCTTACAAACAAACCAATGATCATAATTCAATAATTTGAAACTCATTAACTTTTGATAAACATTTTATTCAATACTGAAAATCACTATAGATTGAATACGGTTAGTAGCATGTGACTTACAAGTTAGTAAGTAAAATTCTGTATCCTTTTAGTTACAATTAAAAAAAGAGAATTACTCCTAAGTTTCTCTTAATATCTTGTCTTGTAATCTATCTATTAAACTAGACTAAAGTTAATTATTAAACTAGCATTCTAACTATGATTTAGCATTTAATATCACATAGAAAAAATTTAAATTTTTGTGAATTTCTGGGGATGTTACAAGTAAGGAGAAAATGATCAATATCAAATACCTGGAAGGATCTCTTTCGTAAGCATGTAACTTGGCTAACTCTATGCTGACACTTAGTAGGATGAACACTTAGTAATTGATCCTGCATCATGTGGAGTCTCTTGCTCCTTCTGTATCTGAGCACTTAGATCCCTCGAGAACTATACATCCAACTGTGAACATATTACTTGTCTTTCAGAGCAATTCATATCATCCTCCTCTTGAGGGTCTTTCCAATTCAATCCAATAGTTGGCAATCACCAAAAATCTAATACAATATCAGTTTCATGTGATGACATAGTCTTAGCATCCATCCATATGCTTGATAACTATCTAGATGCTATCAAGAGAATAATATCAGTCATACATATATATGCAATATGCCATAGTAATATGTTTCACCATAAGACATGATAATTTAAACATAGTAGCGATACATAATTCTCCCTCTTAATTTATGCCTCTAAGTAGAGGTCACATCATCAAGTATCTTGAGCTACCTGCATTCTAAACCAGAGTCTTTTATATTTTATCTTACACCTCTTAAACATGCATTATATCGTTCTCAATATTTCATGTATCATTACACATCATAAATCTAGATATATGGTCATGATTAATTCATACATAGATGAACTTTAATGTAGCTACTCATATAACTGAACTTCTTTTCACTTGCATACTCCAATCACATTGTTCAATGAAACACAATACTCTTTATAATTACACAATAAAATGATCCATGGTCATGTAATTCCTTGATCATGAATACATATCAAGATCAAAATAAGTAGTCTTCTTACTCACCATAGTTAACATACCTGAGTCAAACCTGCTAGTTATAATTGACATACCTCTTCAAGGAACCATCAAATCCACAGCTTGCTAATTCCATTATCTCTTTTATGATGTTACATCTAAGTCATAGACTAGAAACACCACAACTTTATCACTTTGATGGCCAATGAACCCTTATGGCCAAGTTAGATAAAGTTCAAAGCCTCATTGTCAACTTGATGATATTTTCCAATAAATTCCTACAATCAAGTTGATTAAATATGAAATCCTTACCTTAGGATCTATGTAGACTCTGTTAGGAAGCAAATTAGAGCTAGCTACAAACCCTAATCTATGATACCATGTTGAAGTTTTAGGGATTTTTTCATAAAATTGAAAAATTCTACTTTTTATGCAAATTTAAGCTACAAAATATTACTGAAGTAAAATTATGGTAGTAGTAATTAGTTTAGATATAATTTTCATCTCTTTCAACTTTAACAGTCCCTTAGAGATCATTGTGTTAAAGTTAGCATTTGAAATAATAAATAAATAAACACATAAATGTAAAGTATTGTTGAAAAACAGAAATGGTAAACTATACAACTGAAGTAAAACATAAACAGTATGAAAAAACAAAAATTATAACTTATCTTATTGTGAGGTCCTTCCTTATACTCGGAATATAGCTTTCAAGTCTGATCTTGTCTCTTAGAGACAAATCACTAAAAGGAACAACTAATTGACCCTTACCTGATGGTAATCGCATATATGAGAGACAGAGAGAGATAGAGAGAGGCTTAGGAGTAGGGTTGATCAATTACAACAGAGGGTAAAATAAATCCATAACTAAGACAATCAACAAGAGCTCAATGGTGAAAGGAAGCCACAAAGAAGACTACAGTAGTGGATGTCAGCCACCAGGAGGAAATAAGTACCCTCAAAAATTTCGCATAAGCAATGTAAACCTACACAAGTTGTGCTACTCTAAACACAATTCACATAAGCAGTGGCCACTTCCACACAAGTAGTGGTGCCCCAAACATAGTCCACATAAGCAGTAGTAGCCTCCACATAAGAAGTGGTTCCCTAAACATAATCCACATAAGCAATATAAGCCTTCACACAAGTAGCAACACCCTCAAACCAACCCACACAAAATAGTCCAAGAGACAGTCTAACAAGGTAGCAGCTCAAGAAATAGTGCAACAAAGGGTAGTGTCCCACACAAGAGTTCTCACACAGGTTGTTTCCCACTCTAATAGGTCAAGAACCAGTCAAGCAGTCCACAAAAAAAGGTGTTAGCGCCCTTACATAGGCTCACAACACCCTTGGTAACCCTCAATAGGTCATGAAATTGTAACACATGCTCACAACAGGCTCACAACACCCTCACACATAGGCTTGACACCATTATCAATCCTCACAACACCCTCAACAAGTCATGGTACCCTCACACGGGCTTATAGTACTCTCAATTAGGTTCGACAACCTTAGAAACAAGGTACAACAACCATAACACGACAAATGACCCACACATGTTGAGAATGGAAGACACCAATAGTTGATGGAAAGATTGGGGATAAGGAGTAGGACCTAAATCAACAAAGTGTCCAAGTAGAATCAGTTTAGGAACCCTAGATGTCAAACATCAAACCCAAATCAGACATAAGCAAGCAGATCGGATTCTTTCATTACTTTTAAGATGCCTTACAATAAGATATTGATCTCATATTTAAAATTTTCAATATATTTTAGAAGGATCCTCCTTATATTCTTTCATTGAATTTAGGGTCATCAGAAGTTAGGTCAAGGAATCTTATAAAATAGTAGGGTTACCAAATAAAAACATAAAATAATATTATAATGTCTTAAGATATATTACTAGGGTTATGGCCAAGGGTAGAATGACCCAACTAAGGAGGGATGCTTGCACAAGGTCTAGCAAGGGGTCAACACAAGACCAAACCAAATACAAGGCAAACCATAAATCAAAGATGGGTACAAAACCATTCTAACCACAGGACCAAAGGTGTAACAACAAGGGGGGTATACAACCCAACTTTTACCCACAAGGAGTGGAAACCACTACTACATTTCGATCCAAAATCCGACGGAAAAATCTGACGGCACGTGGATTTCTCTTTTTAAACTTACCAAAAATCACAAGGATAGATTTTTTTTTTTGTAAATGTGGCCACAAGCGTCGGTGAAGCGACGGCTAATCTCATAATCGTCGGTTAAGCGACGGCGCGTTAGTAAGCGTCGCTTAAGCGACGACACCTTTAATTGGTCAACTATTTAACATGGAAAGCGCCATCGCATATCCGACGCGACGGTTCATTTCCTACACACACTCATATAAATAGATGTAGGCCTAGGTTCATTATCTCACACTCTCACTCTCGCACTTATCTCTTGGACAAGAAATGCGAAATTCCTAAGGGTTTGTTTTTTGGCCTTGTTCTTTTGTGGGGATCTTCCCACTTGGTCTTGGATTTTG